>LOEQ01006761.1:226048-240690 GCA_001685075.1 Bramus lutescens | reverse complement strand
AGGGAAATGGGAGGAGGTGGAAATTTTTAATAAAAAAAGTATAAAAAAATAAAACAACATATTTTACTTGTGAAAAAAAAAGAATGGGAGGAGAGGAGGGAGGCAAAACTATGAATGGTATGTAAAATGAATGAAAACGTTACATGTAACTCTGAAATTTCCAGTAAATCTGTGAATCTATTAAAAGAAAAAATCAAATGTTTTCTTTGAGACTTTTTATTAAATACAAATTAAATAAAAATGCTTCAATTGTTATTATCTAGACATTCCTGGTTGTTCTCATTTTATACTATCTGCAGTATTTCAGAGTCAAAGAAAAAAACATGAATTTGAAAAGTAACACATTTTAAATGGGTATTTCTGGGTATGATTTATGAGAAACATATGAAAGATCAGAGTACGCAACAAAGTTAAATGAAAAAATAGTAAAGATGTAACAGAAGCTGAAATTAAAGTTGATAGTGCAGACTTTCTTTCCAAAGAGAATTGTTTAGAAGTTTAGCTGGAGAAAAAAATTTGAAGGTCTTGGTGGTACATTGGATATATGGTTTTTTTTTAATATGAAAATTTGGTCACTTTCAAAATTACTGGTATTTAAAACGTAAAATATGATAACATGGCTTCAGTAGGTCATCTACATGAATAATAAAACTATTCATGCCACAGAAAGCCTGAGCTGAATATTGAATAGAGATAAACAGAGTCTCAAATCTGCAGTGAGAACTGTTTGTGACCTAGTGCTATTCAAGTGCAGATTCAGGAACATAAGAAGCCATGCACTTTACAGAAGCCTGAAAATGGCAAATATGACAGTACTTGAAATTGAATATTGAGTAAAGTAAGTATACTGATTTCTTCTCTAGATTTTGAGATAGATAAAAAAGAACATGTCTTAGACTCTATTCCCAAACAGCAGTTCTTTTTCCTAGTATTTTCTTCTTATTCTAACGAATTGACCTCCTATATTACAAACCTGTCACCTGAAGTAATAGATCAATTCAATATTCAAAATATGAGTACCGGTTGCATTTTCCCCCTAAAGCCTCAAGGTTAAGTCTTAACTAAAATCAGAATCATTTATTTTATTGTTTATTTTTATATTAATAACTGTAGGCAAATGCATATTAGATAAACATTATTTATTTGTTTGTAATTTGTTTTTAATATGTTATAGATGTTGACTTTAGTCATGCATGAATTATCAATAAAGATACTACATGCTTTTTCAGTTTTTTTTGGGCCTTCCACTCTTTACATCTCATTTTTTTTTTGCTTTTTCTGTTTTTATTTATTTATTTTTGTTATTTGTTCTTCCAACAGGGATTCTTTGTGTAACAGTCCGGGATATTCTGAAAGTAACATTGTTGTCCAGGGTGGCTTCAAACTCACTTAGATCTGTCTGCCACTGCCTCCCAAGTGCTGGGATTAAGATGTGCACCAATACTGCCTAGACCCTAATTTCTCATATATGTTTGTAAAGAAAGAGCATACGCAGTGTAATATGATATTTTTGAAAACTAATCAGTATAGATATAAAAATAATACTTCATGGTGTTTTGTAGCATTAACTGTGATAAAATTAAAGAAGATTTAATGAACTAACTAAAAGCACAATGACATAGGTTATATATGTCTTTAAATGTTACATAAAATACACTGTGATTTAATTTTAAATGGTGTTTGAAAGTATTGTAGCATAAAGTGAAATATTTATAACATTTTGCATTACTGGATATATATTCCTAACCTAAATATTCATGGTTTTATTCTATGCTTCCAAAGGCCCAATAAAGTGTCTTTATTAACCAATGATATAAAATATATTCAGATAATACAGAGAGGAATCCCACATAAGCTCCCATTTTAAGTCTAAATAAAAAGGAAAGTTTTAATTTAACAAAGTACAATTTCATATAACAAAAAAGTATCAAGCAAGAATTACAGTTACAATATTTATATCAAATTTGTTTTATAATAACTAAAATAACATATAATTGCAACTACCTATTCTTCAATTCTTCAAAGACCCCAGAAGGATATAATATCATCTAAATAAACAAGATGTACATTGTAAGCAACTTCCAAATCTCTAGAATTTACAGAAACATCTTGCTGCCTGGATAGTCATCCAAAGTTCTTCTGCAACATTGGGGCATCCATCTTTAGCTTGTAGACCTATAGTATCTGGCAGACTTTTTTATGAATCTGTAATTCTGAAAGACTATTTCACCTATATTTGCAATATATCAGTCACTTTCTTTTTCTGTATTCTGCAGAATGTCTCTCATACACTTTTATGAAGCAGGAACCCTGAAGGACTGTGTCACTATTAAGAAATTTCACCAGTCATTATTCTGTGAATCTTGCATTTCCAGTTAATACAACATACCACTAAACAGCACTGGAAAGAGCAGTGTATTGTCCAAAAGAGTAACAAATTTCATAAGTAGCCTCTTCAATGCCCATCTTCTTATCAATGTAATGGTGCTGACAGGAGCAAATGTATCTCATTGTCATGAAAAGTCCTAAGTTCTTAAAACATTTTAAATGCCATATTCTGCTAGTTTTTGAAAGGCTTGAAGAATATCTATCCATCTGTAATACATCTTTGTACACCTAGAAAACCTGTCTAACTTGGTTACGGGCTTGACTGCTCTAGATGACTATTTATTAACCTGTATTTCTTAATTATGCATTGCATTTTTAAATGAACTATATAAACACAGTACCATAATCAAGAGCAGAAACAAACATATAGCGAAATCAAGTTTAAATTTGTATCAATAAATCAAGATCCACAGAAATGCAAAGTATTCATCTCTATAGCATATCCCTTTTGTATGTAAGCAAACGTTTTTAAACAATCATTTAGGGAATTTGAGCATTGTTCTCTAGAGCGGTTTCTATGATAGACGGTGCTGTGAACCAGGTCTTCTATAGGGTATCATGTGTAGTAGGTTCATCTCAGTCTGCACTCCTTAAGCTGTCATTTATATTGGTCCTCTGATCAAATCATATTAGCAGTAAAGAATCCTCAGCTTTCTATCTTTTGTAGAAACAAAAGCAAAACATTTTCCAAAGCAACATATTCTTAGACCCAAATTGTAAAGTCAAAACACCTTTAACATATATATGTTGGTTTAGCTTATCAGCCTATTCAATGAAATGCCTCTCTTTACTTAGCTCATTCACAGTCCAAAATTCAAAGAAAGCAGAATAATACACATAATCCAGATGGTCTGAGTATATTCCATTTTGCATGTCTTATTATTTTTAACCTATTGTTTCTTTACAAGTTTATTATCTTTATTTACACTTTTAATCTAAGACTATCTGTATTCTTTTATATTATAACTGTCTATATTCTATTTCCTTTCTCTCCCATGCCTACATATATTTATCTAACACTGTGACCCATTTAGAGGTCTTTTTAAAAATCTGAATCAGTCTTTATTGTGTGCATATCTGGAATTATTTTTTGACCAGGAGTGCTTTACTTAATACTAAGTGGCATGGTTAGAACCATCTCTGCAACCGTGTCTGTTGGGTCAGTCCAGTCCAGCATGGTGGAGGCATGTTCACTGCCTCTGAGAGCCATGTATAGTGCAACAGCTCCAGCTTCACAGCAGATCTATGTGACCATTTAGGAACTTGTAATATGCTGCTCACAGACCCCATTTAAGTGCTTATCCTCCTGAAAGAGTCAGAACTTTTCACAAACTAGCATGAGTCAGGAAGTCCTTTGCTAAAGAAGTCACCACTGCCTTTGCTGGCAATGTTGAGTCAGGAAAATCTCTCTTAATGGAGTCTCTTGGTGGTACATAGATTAATAGAAATGGGCTAATTTATGATGCAAGAGCTAGCTAGGAGTAAGTCTAAGCTTTAGGCCAAACAGTGTTGCAATTGACATAATTTCTGAGTGATTGTTTGAGCCTGGTGACCGTGAGATGAATGAATAGTCTCGTTTAGATAATGATGCCAACGTGGGCCAACTACATACACATAAAACCTGAGTCAGCTTGGGAGGAAATTCTGACACAAAAGTACAGAGCTAAGAATGGCTTCTTGATAGAAACAGTTTCTCAGGTGTGCTCTGCTTGATAGAGGTAAGCAGGGGTTCAATTCCTTTAAGAGCCGACTTCCTGGTTTGTGCTGGTCCTGTTATGGAGCACTTAAATGGAGTCTGTGAGAAGCATGTTACAAATTGCTAGATGGTGACTTAGACTTGTGTATCCCTGGAGCTTAGATGGTGAGCATGGCTCAAAAGGAGGTGGTCCTAGTCTTGCTGACTTAGCATTTAAAAATGGTGCTCCTGGTTGGAAAAGAATTTCAGATACACAATATGACATATTCAGACATAAAAGTCCTATAAATGAGACACTGTGTATTTAAAATACAGATATAGGTTTGGCTGAAAGAGAGAGAGAAAAGTATAGACTTATAAAATGAAGTAAATAGTTCAAAAAATTAAAACAAAGCCTTTAAAAAACAGGAAGAGCAATATAAAAAACTTGATAAAGGAGAAAGTGGGAAGTAACCTTCAATTCAGGGGCACAGGATACCACTTCTTAAATATAACCGCAGTAGCACAGATGATAAGAGCATCAATAAATAAATGGGACCTCTTGAAACTGAGAAGCTTCTGTAAAGCAAAGGACACAGTCAATAAGACAAAAAGGCAGCCTACTGAATGGGAAAAAATCTTCACCAACCCCACATCAGAGAAAGGATTGATCTCAAAAATATATAAATAATTCAAGAAATTAGACATTAAAATTCTAAATAACCTAATTAAAAAGTGGTGTACTGAACTAAACAGAGAATTCTCAACAGAAGAATTTCAAATAGCCACAAGATACTTAAGGACATGTTCTTCTTCCTTAACTATAAGGAAAATGCAAATCAAAACACCTTTGAGATACCATCTTATACCTGTCAGAATGGATAAGATCAAAAAAAAATCATTAATCATAGCTTATGCCGGAGTGGTTGTGGAGCAAGGACAACACTCATCCATTGCTGGTAGGAATGCAAACTTGTTCTCCCACTTTGGAAATCAGTGTGGTAGTTTCTCAGAAAACTGGGAATCAACCTACCTCAGGATCCATCAATTCCACTCTTGGGACTATACCCAAAAGGTACTCAATCATACTACAAGAGCATTTGTTCAACTGTGTTCATAGCAGCATTATTTGTAATATCCAGAACCTGGAAACAACCTAAATGCTCCTCAATTGAAGAATGGATAAAGTGTGGCGCATTAGACTACTACTCAGCAATAAAAAATAATATCTTGAATTTCACATGCAAATTGATGGAATTAGAAAAAATTATCCTGAGTGAGGTAACCCAGACCCAAAACAATGAATATGGTGTGTGCTCACTCATAAGTGGATACCAGCCATAAACAAAGGGCAATGAGCCTGTACTTCAGGATCCTAGAGAAACTAAGTAATAAGGTGAACCCAAAGAAAAACATATATAGACCCACCTGGAAATTGGAATCAGACAAAAATTTGGGAGCAGGGGGCTGAGGAGAACTTGAGGGAATGGCATAGTCTGTATACTCCCAATTTACTCAAGAGATCTTGTCTTTTTCTACTTTCTACTTCCCATGTAGNGAAAAACATATATAGACCCACCTGGAAATTGGAATCAGACAAAAATTTGGGAGCAGGGGGCTGAGGAGAACTTGAGGGAATGGCATAGTCTGTATACTCCCAATTTACTCAAGAGATCTTGTCTTTTTCTACTTTCTACTTCCCATGTAGATTAGATCTATGTAAGTCTCTCTCAGTGTCCTCATTGTTGTCTAAGTTCTCTAGGATTGTGGTTTGTAGGCTGGTTTCATTGCTTTATGTTTAAACACAAATTATGAATGAGTACATGTAATAATTGTCTTTCTGGATCTGGGTTATCTCACTCAAAGTGATGTTTTCTAGCTCCATCCATTTGCCTGCAAAATAAAAAATGCCATTTTTTTCTGCTGTGTAGTACTCTATTGAGTTAATATATCAAATTATCCTTATCCATTCTTAAGTAAAGAGACATTTAGATTGCTTCCATGTTCTGGTTATGACAAAGAATATTGCTATGAACATAGTTGAGTACATGTTCAGCTGTCACGATTGAGCATTCTTCAAATATATAACCGAAAGTTATATTACTGGATCTTGAGGAAGGTTGTTTCCTAATTTTCTGAAAAATTGCCACACTGACATCCAAAGGGATTGTACCAGCTAGCATTCTCACAAGAAATGCAGAAGTATTCCCTTTGCCCCACAACCTCTCCAGCATAAGTTGTCATCAGTGTTTTTGACCTTGGCCATTCTTACAGATGTAAGATGGAATCTCAGAGTTGTTTTGATTGGCATTTCTCTGACGAGTAAGGATGTTGAGCATTTCTTTAAGTGTATTTCAGCCAATTTAAATTCCTTTGTTGAGAGCTCTCTGTTTAGGTATGGACTCCATTTTTTATTGGATTATTTGTTCTATTGATGACCAATTTCTTGAGTTCTTTATATACTTTGGAGATCAGACCTCTGAATGATGTGGGGTTAGTGATGATCTTTTCCCATTCTGTAGGCTGTCATTTTGTTTTGTTGACTGTGTTCTTCACTTTATTGAAGCTTTTCAGTTTCAGGAGGTCCCATTTATTAATGGTTTCTCTCAGGGTCTGTGCTGCTGAGGTTGTATTTAGGAAATGCTCTCCTGTGCCAATGTGTTCAAGTGTACTTCCCTCTTTCTATTCTTTAAGGTTCGGTGTGGCTGGCTTTATGTGGAGGTCTTTGATACATTTGGACTTGAGTTTTGTGCATGGTGATATATAGGATCTGTTTCTATTTTTCTGCTTATTTATAATCAGTTCTACCAGCACTACTTGTTAAATATGCTTTCTTTTTTCCATCTGATATTTTTTTGCTTTTTGTCAAAAATCTGGTGTTTGAAGATATGTGGATTGATATCCGGATCTTATATTCAGTTCTATTAGTCCTCCTGTCTGTTCTTGTGCTAATACCAGTCTGTTTTCAGTACTGTAGCTCTGTAGTAGAGGTTGAAGTCAGGAATTGTGATGCCTCCAGAAATTCTTTTCTTGTACAGAATTGTTTTTGCTATTCTGTTTTTTTGTTTGTTTTTCTTATTTTCCCATAATTCCATAAGAAATTGAGTACCATTCTTTCAAGGTCTACAACCTTGAAGGTACCAGATTCACATCTGGACCCTCAGCAGTCTCTGGCTCTGGCTCAGTCACTCAGTAGTTGCTCCCCTGTACCTATTCCAGTGGAGTTCACTGTCTCACATCTGCTCTGGGCCAGGTCACTTGCTCAGTCCTGTTCCACAAATATCTCTGGACTGGTACGTCCCACTCCAGTGAAATTTGCTTTTTCAGGCCCTCTCTGGCCAACTTAGTTGGTTCAGTCCCACTCCTGTGGAATTTGTTGCCTCAGGCCTGCTCCAGCCCAAGGTGAAGTTCCTTGCCTCAGGTCTACTTTGGCCTAAGATATTGACTTTGATTTGTTTTGGGAATGCCTGGTCTAGATCCACTCCTGCAGATGTCCCTGGCTTGGAATTGGTCCTACAAAGGTCTCTCTGTCTCTGATCTACTCCCTTGGAGTTCCCAGGACCAGGTGCACTCAGACCTGCAAAGGACCTGGCTAAGGCTTACTCCCTAGAGGTCCCAGACACACCCTGAACTGAGATCCTTTGCAAAATCAACAAGCACTGTTAACTTACAAGCCATATCTAGTACTATAAAATTGTTTTCAACTCATCAAAGAGCATATTAATTCCAAATAAATTAAATGTTGATTAAAAGGTCTTCATTTTTATTTAGCTTAAAAAAAGCAAATGTTTATTACTAAAATATGACTTACATATAAGATGCAAAATATTAAAAGTGAAATTAGGAAAGTTGATGTCATACTACATAATCAAAATAATTCTATATTGTTTTACTAATACTGAAAATGCAGTCACCGCCAATAAGAATATTAACTAAAATAAGGAAAATAATTCTATGAAGATCAGTGGGAAAGTCTTAGCATATTCTAAAATAATTTAATGTGAAGCTGAACATTAAAAGCTCCATTATTATCAAAGGTAATCCCTCTTAATAACACAAGAACATTTAAAAACATTTAAAAACCTTGCTACTCAGTAAAGATAGAACTTTTTTTCTTGGTCCAACAAATAATAACAACAACAAAAATCTAAAGCTAATGAACACTGAAATGTAAAATAAATAATATCCAAACTAGAAAAAAGGGTGCCAACATGTAGCAAAAACAAGACATCATCTTCTTTGTATTAAAAAGAAAATAGAGAAGAGTGATCCTTAGTTTCAGACAAAAATATTCTTTCATTAGAAGTATCTTCAAAAATGAATAAAATTATTTGAATTAAAAATGAATATAAAAGTAAATAATAATAATAATATATAGTTGAGGAAGAAAATTTTAAAAAGGACATCTTGAAAGAGAGCTAGTCATTCTATGCAATCAGCTAACCAAAAAAAAAAAATCAGTACAGTGAAAATTGTGGTGCTGCTAAAACTTAAAATTGATTTTACTAGGTTTATGGCTCAGCTGATAGGATCACTTGCTGGACCAGAATGTAGACTTAAATTTGCTTTCAATTACCCATATAAATTGGAAAGACTGCATTTAACTGTAATTCCAGGTGATTGTAGTAGGACAACAGAGACAAGAAGATTGCAGAGGCTGCCAGGCCAGTCAGTGTGGGTGAAAACTGCAAGGCAAAAACAGTAACATCAAGATGCATGAGAGACCATCTCTCAAAGGAATCAATTGCAGAGAAAAGAAGAATGAAGGCACTGGATGAATTCCACTGACTTCTGGAAATATGCATATGTCAACACATCTGAACATGCACATGTATGTACCACAAACAAATCTCATACAGCCATAAGCCCCAGTAAAGAACTGGAAACTGACAGTTACTATAGTGGAGAAAAATTCTTTTAGAAAGATACAGCCACTGGTAGGATTCCTGTGGTCCAGTGGATGGCTCTACACATGGGTAGTATTAACTTGGCTTAATGGATTATTACAAAGAAAAGGAAGAAAATAAAAGAAAGAAAGTTAAAAAAACAGAAAAAGATATGAAGTTTGCAGGTAAAATATTACAGCAAAAATGAAGGCTAGGTGGGGGTGAAATTTTGGTAGATGGTCATATTTCAATTCATACCTATATGAAAATATCATGAATAAAATATCATTAATAAGGGAAGTATTAAAACAGATAATATAATTGAAGCTTTAAATAGGCATGTAGATATATTTTTATGTGAGATCTAATAGTACCATATATCAATTATCTAAAAGCTGATCTATGCATACAAAGTGATCCATTAAGATACCCTCATTCTAACACTTGCTTGAAAATAAGAAAGAACAAGTTTCATCAAACACAAAATGAAATGCAGTTAAAAATCTGGCCATGGTGGCTGATTTCTGCAATCACTTGGGAAGTATAAAGAAGGAATTGTGACCTTTAAGATAGTTTGAAGCACATTGAAGAACCATATAGGTTCTGGAAAATAAAAATATGTGATATTGCACATAATAAATATGTGGAAATCATGAATGTGTAATAGTATCATGCTGTTCATTTACAAGACTTTTCTAGGGGAGAAGCAATGCATGTCTGCTTAGCCATATATGGAACCCACAATAGATCAAAGCAAGGATACTACCAAGGTCCACCTGGTGAACCAATTATTTTTATTGAAGTTGCTTAATGGAATAAGAGTGAGGGATCCATTTCTTAAAAGAGCTGTAATATTTAAACAATAACTACATAACCAAAGCCCACACTAGCATGAGTGGTTACTCTGGGAACTTGGAGCATACTGAAAAGTCTACAGGCAGTACAACTTATTGGACAGTGTCCTTTTTAAGTAACCCTTTTGTAGTGAAAGGGGAGCAGGCCTGCTTTTCTTCTGGCCCAGCTCCTGGTACCGATCGAATATGGGGTTTTATTGTTGTGTGTTTAACATAAGTAAAAAATATTGCCTGGCCCATTATATCTAACCTCTTCTTGGCTGACTCTCACATCTTGCTTAACCCATATCTAGTAAACTGTGTATCACCACGAGGTCGTTCAATGAAAGTAACACATAGACAGATGACCCTCCTATATCACTACACCTACCACATACTCAACATGCTGCATTATACATTCAGCACACCATTTGATAAAGATATACACACAGGACCAAATACATACAATATGATATATAACAAAACCATACTTGGTGTGGGAAGTCCTTCTGTATATGTGTTGCTTTTATTGGTTAATGAATAAAGAATCTTACTTGGTCTATGATAGGTAGTATAGAGCTAGGCAGGGGAAAACTAAACTGAATGCTGGGAGAAAGAAGGCAGAGTCAATTAGACACCATGTATCAGTCAGAGAGGAAAGATGTAAGTAGCTAGGTAGAACTTTACCAGTAGGCCACAAGCATTGTGGTAAAATATAAAAACATAGAAATGGGTTAATTTAATATGTAATAGAATACTAGAAATGTACTATAGTGAATGACAAGCAGTCTTTTAATTAATACAGTTTCTGTATGGTTATTTGGGGGCTGACCAGCAAGGAGGAAACAATCAGCCTGCTGCAACACATACTCACACACAAGACACAAAAATTATAGTTTATATGGGATATAACATTGAACTTAGATAGATCATAGGAAGAAATGTACATTCTAATTTATGGAATTTTATAAAGCACTATGGGAACAATTTTGTGACTGTAAAGCAGGAATTTTAAAATACAATACCACATGCTTCATCCACATAGAGGAATTGAAAAGCTTTCTAAAATTGGAAATTTTTTATCTTCAAAACTCCTACTGAGAGATTAAGGAAATTCATACAACAAGGGAAGAATGCAAAACCTTTCTTATAGACACTGTTCAATAAAAATCAAACACTGATGAAATGCCATGATGTGGAGACATCCAAATAATCTTATTGAATCTAGGAAAGCCAGATGATGCAGAATACATACAATATAAATGTCACTTATATAAACATTTGCATGTTTCTAACTAATTTATAATGACACAAATCTATTCTGTTTGGAGATGATTTAGGACAGAGTGGGATGGCAAATACAGACACTGAAAATTTTCTATTTCATAGGTAGTTTATGCTCTCTTCTCACTTTAATAGTAATTTACTGGGCTCATCTGCATGTTAAAGCTCATCAAATTGCACACATTAGTGAAGCACGATTAATAAAAACTCAGAGGGAGAAACTGGGGTTCAACCTGAAGGTCATGAAAGCCAGGTAATCAGCCACTGGCTCTTACCTCTACCTCTATTCAAAATGGAGATACTGACTCCAGGAATCTCAGAATGGGACTGTGTCTGAGAACTGTCTCTTCCCAGTATATATTCCTCTCAGAGCTGGGATTAAATGTGTGCAGCACTGGGATTAAAAACACACCCCACCCAGTTTCAATGGCAACTAGATTGATTGATTACTAAATAAATGGGATTAAAAGTGTATGTTACCACTGCCTGGTCTGTAAGGCTGACTAATGATGCTGTTTTACTCTCTGATTTTTAGGCAAGATTTATTTATTAAAATACAAATGAAATGTCACTGCACATTAGTAAAGATGCCTGTCACTTGTAGCATAATTTTTAAAGCCTCGAATTTTAAAACTCTTGTCAATGAACTTTATACAAGCCGGCAAATAAAAACATTTTAGCAATAAATAAAAATAAGTTTAATATGTAATTAATATACTAGAATGTTAATTGACAATACCAATTTTAACGTTTTGATAAGTATAATGTTTAACATGTTGCTATTCATCAAAATTCCAATATTTTATTAGACTAAATTGCATCATTATCTGATTTCTGGAGTTCGACATTGAATAATCATATGCAAAATAACAATTTTGAAAGGTGTTTTAACACAGGTATAGTAAAAAAGTGAATAAACTTAATATTTGTAAAAATTAAATAAACCTTTATTAAATTTGTTTTTCTCAAAATATTTTGTGAATTGGATAATTAAATGTAAGCTTCATGGTTCCTAGTATATAAACAAGTATTTCCTGAAGTCTATTTTCATAAACATGATCAATTTATAAAGAAAAA
This sequence comes from Bramus lutescens, assembly GCA_001685075.1. Lineage (NCBI taxonomy): Eukaryota > Metazoa > Chordata > Mammalia > Rodentia > Cricetidae > Bramus > Bramus lutescens. The sequence continues at coordinate 228,547 of LOEQ01006761.1, read as the reverse complement.
GTAGTATACAAGCAATAATGTTCCAATTGAATAAAAGAGCTCACGTGAATAATCCAAAATTTCAAAGGAAATAGAACTATATTCTAGGTGAAATATTCAGAGATGGATTAGCAAAGGGTCATGAATTACATTCATATCATTTTTATGATTCATATTAGAATGTGGGAATAAAATGCCACTGTGCTTCCCTGGAACAAACTTCATCAGTCATCGCCTCGGGTTAATTCATGGCTTCCTTTTTACTTCTTAATAAAACATGAATGTCATTTGCAAAAAGCAAAAATATTTCATATAAATTGTATAAAGAACTGCTAAATTTAATAAAACTGACAGAAACAAGTAGTCCCACATAACATTAAAATTGTTTTAGAATGTTGTATTAGTCTTTTTTATTTCTTTTATCTTGTGAGAGTCACAAAGTATGCAAAACAGATCTTTCAAGTTAATGATAGTGAATACTGAGACTCATGCAAACTCAAAGTATTAAGAGTCAGTGATGGCTGAGTGTTCTTCCCTAAATAAAATATCCATTCTACCCCATCCAAGGTTACAGAACACTACAGACAATAGAGTGGAAAGAATTCAAAATCAGAAACAGAGATGGGCTGTAAAGTATAATCTTGACAAGTCCCAGCCATTCCAGTCAGAAACTCAAACGAGTTGCAAACACCTATATTAGGTCTACACAGATTTCAGCCAACAGTCATGCCTGGATTTGGAGGGTTTCAGGGGCCTATATCCTCATATTATAAATTATTGATTGTTGATATATGCTGGTATATATGGAGCCATTGCCATTAGCTGATAATGAATGGGGAATCCACTAGGCTCCCTTGGACACCTTCAAGCTAATTTTATACAGATGTCCCTGGTTAAACTCTATGGGCAATAAAATAAATAAATGTGATATGAGTTTGGAGAAAAAATTCATCTGGAGGTAGCGGATTTGATAGAGATACAAGATGGAAAGTGTGAGCAATACATATTAATATGCTATGCACATGTATAATGCCTTAAAAGAAGAATAATCTTAATAAAGTCTGTGATCTCCAAAATATACAAGAAATCAAGAAACTAGACAAGAAAATTAAAAAAAAAACAAATAATGCAATTATAAAACAGAGTACTACTCACTCTTAACAGATAATTCTAAACAGAAGAAATGCACATGGATGCAAGTCACATAAGGAATTGTTCAATATTCTTAGCCATCTGTGAAATGCAAATCAGAACAACTCCGGGATACCATCTTATGCTTATCAGAATGGCTAAGATGAAAAACACCAATGACAGCTTATGTGGAGAAGATATGGAATAAGAAGAACACTCCTCCAATGTTGGTGGAAGTGTAGGCCTGTACAGCTGCTTTGAAAATTAGTATGGCATTTTCTCAGAGAATTGGGAATCAATCTGCCTCAAGACCCAGCAAAATTAGTCTTGGGCATAAATCCAAAGGATGCACACTCATACCACAAGGACCCTTGCTCAACTATGTTCATAACAGCATTATGCGTAATAGCTAGAACCTGGACACAACCTAGATGCCACTCAATTGAAGAATGGATAAAGGGGACTTGGTACATTTACACAATATTGTACTATTTGTTGGTTTAAAAACCAAAACAAACAAACAAACAAAAACAGTGACATTTTGAATCTGACAGGCAAGTGGATAGAACTAGAAAAAAAATCATACTGAGTGTGGTAATCCAGACCCAGAGAGACAAAGATGGCTTTTACTCACTCATAAGTGGTTATTAGACATAAAGCAAAGGGCGAGCAGCCCATAGTCCACAAATCTAGAGAAGCCAGAAAAAAAAAAACCTAAGAGAGACTTTCAAGGATTTCCCTGGGAAGGGGGAAGACAGAATCTCCTGAGTAAACTGGGATAATTGGGAAAGGAGAGAAGGGTCGAAGGGCAGTGGGGAGGGGAGAAGCAGAGAGGGAAGAGAACATGGGGGATTGGGAAGTTCGAAGAGGAAGAACAAGGAAAGAGATATCTTGATGGAGGGAGTCTTTATGGGGTTAGCAATAAACCTGGACCTGGGCAAATCCCCAGGAATCCACAAGGGTAAGACTGGTTAAGAATATAAAAAAAAATAGTGGAGAGGGTAGCTTAACTACCCCTCCCTTATAATCAAATTAATGGCTACCTTAAATGTCATCATAGAACCTTCTTCCAATAGCTGATGGAAGCATATGTACAGAACCACAACTAAACATTGGACCAAGCTCCTGGAGTTAGATAAGCAAATGGGTCAAGACCACGATTGGGAAACCCACAGAAACAGTTGACAAAACTATTGGGAGCTCATTGATTCTAGACCGACAGCTAGGGAACATGCATAGGACCAAACTAGGCCCTCTGAATGTGGGTGACAGTTTTGTGGCTTAGGCAGTTTGTAGGGCCATTATCAGTGGAACCAATGTTTATCCCTAGTGCATGAACTGGCTTTTTGGTATTCATTTTGTATGGAAGAATGCCTAGCTCAGCCTAGA
>LOEQ01006761.1:201773-226036 GCA_001685075.1 Bramus lutescens | reverse complement strand
AAGCCTGGTCCTGTATCAAGTGATGTGAGAGACTTTGTTGACTACCCCATGAGAGGCCACACCTCTTTTTGAAGTAGATGGGGTAAAAGTGGGGGAACAGGAGGAATGGAGGGAGAGAGAACTGGGATTTGTAAGCAAAAAGAAAAGGATTGTTTCTAAAAAATGAAATAAAAAGAATGCTCTCAATAAAATAATTTTTAAAATAAAAATAAAGATATTCAGCTCAAAGTTCTGGAAGTATGTGAGCATAGTACCAGCTTTAGTACCATCCATCTGAGGATGGATCTCAGTGATGAATCCCAGAGTAGAAGAAGAAGCCACATAGTAAAGAGAAAATGAGGATATGGGTAAGGAGGTCAACTTGCCATTTTTCTGATAACCATCTCATCAGAAAAGACCTGGGCCATCTGAGGTCCTCAGCAGTTGATTCCAAAGGCAATGTTTATAGTACCCTCCCCGTAGGCCCGGATTTTAATGTTTTCTTCAGTGGTATAGTGATGAATGTACATCCAATGTATATATTTACCCTGACGGAACAAAGAATTCCAAAACCGTTTTACTTTTCTTATGTGCCCCAAAGATTACCTCCTTTATACTTTGTAAAGTGCGTTCATTCTAGCCTGTTGATTTTGAACAAGTTGAAACATTACTCAAAAATTAAATTAGCAGTCTTATATGAGAAATTTTCTTGCCTATGAGCAGTAAAATCAAAGTGAGGTAAATATTTAGAAGGTACATTTGTGTAAAATGAGAGGGTAAACATTTCAAATTTTATAGCCAAAATCGGGAAAGTATAAGGGATTGAATATCTATCCCAAATCAAGGCTAATCCCATCAGGACAGATAGTAAATCTTGATGTTGAAGCCTGGTATCTCAAAGCCTGGTTCTCTTATGTATACTGTAACAGGGTTCATCTTTAATGACAGGGTTCAGCCCCATGTGTATGCTGGTTGCAGGCCATGTTTCTAGTTTCTAAAACTATCTTTTCACATTGTCTTCAACTTTGATAGCAGACTTTGAACATTTCAAGCAGCCCTTCCTTCCAGAGATCCTCATGGGAACTCTGTTATAATGATTCAGCACTCTTGGTGTATGAGGTTTCTAAAACTTCATCTATATTCTGATGTTTTTCTGAGGCCTTATTTTAGAATTGTGATGGGGGCTGCCCTAAGCTATACCCTTTGCATTCTGCATGACAAGAAAAGGAGTCTCACAGAAATGCTTGCACATCCTTCTAAAACGTAGTCTGTCCTCAGATTACTTGAATTATGGACCATTTTGTGAGCTAAATGGAAGGAGAAGAGGCTAGTTTCATCTTTAGCCACTTATTCTGTAGAGGTCACCGCAGAGCCTTACATACTTTATGTTACACCTAGATCTCAGAGGTAACAAGTATTCAATTAAACATTTTAAGTTATTCACATTCATTATCTAACGCTAACTCCAAATATGTTTAAAGTGTTGGATTAGTTTGCACAAGCATTGACTTTTAGTAGAAAGTAACTTTTAGTAATTATTTAAAATATAATTTGTAATTATAACTTTTATTTGCATAATCCTAATTCAAAGATATATTATTCCAACAAAAAGAAAAAAAAATCATTATTTTCAATTAAACAATACTAGACACAACATAAGACTTACAATATGTGGAATTTTTGATCAAGCCAATTTATTCTGTATGGTAGACAGAACTAATTACATTCACATTCTTTAAATGGTTTTTGATCTCTTGATTTATAAGCTGGGTTTTGGGGTTGCAAATTTTGTCTGAAAATGTGCCTCACTGAGTCAACCACAGAACTGGTTTTGGGAAGAGCACTGGCTTGCCCTACAACACGCCACATGCTCATTTTGTCTGACAGGGATTTTAAAAAGGATGTTCAGATAATACTTATTATCTGCATCCTGGCAGCAACTGCCCTATTTTAGCTACACAGAATTTCTTATGTCCCATATGACATTTTTTTTCTGTGCTTCTCTGATTGATGAGACAAAAAAGAGAAAGAAATCAAGACTAAACTGGTTTAAATTAAATGCAAGGAAGCAATGATTCACAGTGTAAGCACCTATATGCCAAGTTATAGGGAGAAACAAGTAAAAACAACTAAGTTATAAATCATTCAAGAGGAGGGATTTATGAAGGAAACAGCAAGATATCTTCAAGTACAATTTCTCTGCTGGGTGCTGCTCCTTGGCACGGTTACAATAGATCATGCGAGGAATAGGTAGAAAGCAGCATTCTCTTAACTTTCAAAGGGAGGTCTCTGGAGTCTCCTCTCTGTGTACTTATGCATGCACATCTCTTCCTTTATTACACACCGATTCAGCGGACCACCTGTGCTATACTTACTACACACTAGTGAACAACTTAAGCATCTGTGTAGGATCAGATGGGTAGACACAGCTTATTTTTCATTTTAATTTAGGATATTCTGTATGTGTGCATTCAACGTGAGAACTTGACTAGAAGCTCATTCTGGAATATAAGTGTGAGTCACATGTAACTGAGAATAGGGTTCTGTATTTTGTTTTCACCTACACTTTAGCTTTCTCTACTTCTATTCATGCCATGAATGCTTGTTAATTTTTCAGAGGAAAATCCTGTTAAATCAGGCAGGTGGTAGAAATTGCAAAAGAAAAGGGGCATACTGAATTAGATAAAGAATCTGCGTGAGCTGGGGAGGCCATGAAGACAAAGTGATGATAAGAGCATGATGAAAGAACAAACAAACTTACACCTTTTAAATGCAGTTTTCAAGTAGAATTTTGGCATTCCAGACTTCCAGAGCCAACACCACCTACACTATTAGTATCAAAGATGTTCCCAGATAGAAGGCAAAAGTCCAAATAGAATAGAATCTGTATGTTTGCATCCCAGAATCTCCATAGCCTTAGTAAACTCTCTGTATTGCTTGCTGAGCTCAAGTATCCCACAGAAGGCAAACCTGCAGAATTGCTGCCACAAAATATTACATTTGCACATTTTCAGCCCATTTTAGGAAATAGCCAGGAATATTTATTTTCCAGAAAATGAACTAAATTAATTTGAAAATCCTATTTTTCTCCTATGAAAGTAATTGTGCATGGTCATTTAGTAAAGCAGTCTGGATAGATGAAAGGAAACAAAAAAAATTCTAAATCAAATATATTTTATATTGATAATCTTTAATTAAAAGGTATTTATGCTCATCTATAGAATAGTAAATGAAGACAAAACAAAAGACATGCTATATTTATTTTATTAGGTAACATTTCTACTGATCTATGCATTAGAAACTCTCACTGTTATAGTGGAATGCATTTCTGCCTGGAATGCTTGATGGCTTGTTTTATGAATTAGACATGCAGGACCCACAGAAAAGTGCCTGCTGAATATCCCGAAAGTTGGGATAATCCTTCAGGGTTCCTGCTTCACCGAAGAAAATGCCAAACATTCTTCAAGATACCAAAGAGAGCAAATGATGCTTCAAATTTTTTGCTTCATGGAAAAGTCTGCCAGATACTTTGGGTGTAAAGGCTGAACATGGATGTCCCAATGCCACAGAAGCACTTTGGTGACTATCCAGGCAATGAAATGTCTCTATCAATTATAGACTTTTGGAAGCTGCTTACTGTTTACGTAGGTAGTATTATATCCTTCTGGGGTCTTTGATGGAGGTGAAGACAGATACCTGTAGTTATAGTTTTCCTTAGTTATAATAAAAGATAAATTAGAAAAACTCTAGACTTACAAAGATAAGATAGGTAACAAAATATTTCTTTAATTTTTGCCTAAAATGAATAAACTAAATATTGTAACTGCAATTCTTCCTTGATAACTGTTTTGTATATGTAATTTTACTATGTTAAAGTTAAATCCTCCCCTTTATTTAGGCAGAAAAGAGGAGATGATATGGGATGTCCTTCTGTATATATGTTGCTATTATTGGCTAATGAATAAAGCTGTTTCAGCCAATGGCTTAGCAGAATAAAGCCAGGTGGGAAATCTGGACAGAGATCTAAAGAAAGAGTAGGCAGAGTCAGACAGACACCCTGCAGCTGCTGAGGGAGAAAGATGACTGGAACCTTTACAGTAAGCCACAACATTATGGTGATGCACAGATTAATAGAAATGGGTTAATTTAGGATATAAGAGATAGCTAGGAGTACATCTAAACTATCGGCCAAGCAGTGTTGTAATTAATACAGTGTCTGAGTGATTATTTGAATCTGATTTGCCGGAGAACTAAAGTATTACCTTCAACAACAAAAGTATTTCTGCTCATCTATAGAATAGTAAATGACAGGCAAAGGGTGTGACATATGCATTTTATCAGGATAATCTTTCCATTGAACTATGCATCAGAAAACTATGCCTGCTGTAACTGCATGTATTTCTAAGTAGTGTGTCCAGCAAACAGGAATCCTTCGGAACCCATTGATGTCAGCAAGAGGAAAATAACATTCATCATGTCTGTGAAAATTAGCAAGGTTAAAATATCATAAGTGGACGTGGCGTGCAGCCTACTGAGTCAGCCTTTGTTGTACTAGATTTCTAGGTGGGCTGGTATCATTAAGAACCTCAAAACTGGGTTTTGTATGTATCTTCAGAACATTTGTATTAGAATAGGCTGTTTCTAGTATATCTAAAACTTTGTTTTGCTCATTTTGTGTTTACACATTAAAAAATAAAAGGGAATGAAAAGTAACATTCCTAGTTAATTGCAAACAAGGTGCCAATTCCCATGGGGAGACTGTGATTCTGATCTGTAGTCCAAACAATATGAAGCTTATGAAGCAGGAGAGCATCAGGCTGTGAATTGTGAGACCAGGGTTTTGACCTTGCTGTTGCCACTAATTAGCTGTCTGATCCAGAACATCTCCATGTCCCTGAATTTGAGCTACCTCATTTGTAAATGTGACAACTACTGATATCTAAAGTCTTTCCTGGCATCACAATCTATATACAATGCAATCTCTCCCCTGGATGCATTGAGATTTGTATTGACCTACATAGGTGCATTTTTCTATTCTTTTTGAGTTGTGCTATGCTTCAGTAACCTTGATTGGCATTGTTTATATTTGAAATCTGTGCTACAGGGTGATTCCAAATGACCATGCTTAAGAATGAGAAGCTATACTACAGCTAATTAGAAGGTCCCACAATCAGAAATGTTTCCTAATGATGTAATTATGATTGGGAATTTTTTGGAAATGAGTTTTCATGAGTGTGTATTTGATGATGGATGTATTTACACACAGGGAAGTAATCCATTGGAATTTCAATGACAATTGGATAAAATATATTCGCATGAGAGAAAATGTCAGTTGACTTTTTTTCCTTGTTCTTGTGTAACGTAAAAACTCACTAAACTGAAAAGATTAAAAATCAAATCCACTTGTGAGAGAATTTACATGAACTAATAGTGGATAGAAATGTATTTTAATTACCTTCAATACAAACAATCAATGGGCACAGAAAGAAAAAACACATGCATGTATACATATGTGTGAGTGTACATGTATGAGAGAGAGACACACACACACACAGAGAGAGAGAGAGAGAGAGAGAGAGAGAGAGAGAGAGAGAGANCACACACACACASAGAGAGAGAGAGAGAGAGAGAGAGAGAGAGAGAGAGAGAGAGATTGTTAGCACATTTTAGGGAACCAGAAGAACTAATTGTTATCAATATTTCATTTACTAATAATTCAAATATAGGTTTGATTTTACTGTTTTACTCAGCAGAATGTCTGCTGTATTATCTTGCAGACATGTTGATATATTGTAGTTCATTGTTACAACATGATCAATTTGCACTTCATTTGACATTCTGAATAAAGCTGTGACAAGTATTTATGAGCAATATTTCTGAAATATATTTAAAAAATAGAGTTTTGTTCAGGATCTATTAGTCTGTTTCTCCTTGGCACATGGTTAAAATAAAGTAGTTAAATGAAACCAGTATGGATATTTTCTGTTCTTATATTAATAAAAATATATTACTGAAACTTCCAAATAGTCTCTTTGAAAGCCTTTCTTTTGTTAACAGAAATAAAATATAAAGGAGTAAATAAATACAACCCTAAATATCCTTCATGGCAAAGTCCAAAGCCATCGATTCTGGCAACACATTCATATCTCCACTCATAGAAACCCGACAAACAATCATTTGTGGGCCATAGATCCTTATTTTGTCTTTTCCACTTATGTCAAGAGTCTTTGGTATGCAACTAAAATGTCTCAGATATAAAATTTGATTAAAAGTTGACTTTAGAATTTTTCCACATTACAGATTAAATGAGTGATCTCTAGAGAGTTAAAGAATGCCTAGAATGAAGAAGTTTATGAAGAACAAACCACATGTTCATGTAATAACTGCAAGCTCCTCAATGTCTCTCTTAGTTCCCAAAACATTACCTTTTGGCCTGTTAGGCAAACCTTGATACACACTATTTTAAAGGTAACATTATGTTATTTAAAATAGTATGTTAAAATATTATTCAAACTCTTAAAACTTTAAGCACTCTGCCGTTGTGCTGATTTCTATTTGAGTCTAAGTTTCTCATTTCTATTTGTCCTTTTCCTTCTCTTTCTCATGATGCTTGAACCACTACACTCCCTTCTCCTGTCTTTTGATCACTTTTTTCTTTATGAAATGTGAGCTGGAGGAGAAAAGAGTTTTATACAATTGCCTACTTAAAATTCCAAAAATTGCTTCCAATAAGGAGCAGTAGGGCCTCCAGTAAACTTTTCTCATGAAAATAATATTAATAAAAAAATTTCACAGTAAATCCCATGAACAATAAGACATAATGCATAGAATTAGCAAGAAAAATGTTAACTCTCCAGTGGTACCTCCCAGAAAGTTATGTGCAGTTTCAATTTGAGAAAGAGAAGTAAGACATAGAGAAATTTAAGTGTACCTATAGGAAGACAGATACATTAGATTTGTGAAAGAATTATCAAGTGTAATGGCCATTCTTGGCTGTCAGTTTGACTAAATCTGGAATTAGCTAAAATCCAAAAAATGGAGGGCACAGCTGTGGGGAATTTCTGATTAAGTAGAAGTAGTTAGATCCACTCTAATATGAATCTGTGAGGTAAGAAGAAACATGCATTTAATCCAGATCTTGAAGTAGGAGACACAATCCTTTAATACAGGTGTTGAGGTTTGGAGACACATCTTTAATTAGGGGCCACACCTTTCACTGGACAATTTTGCTGTTTGCGTCCTTGCCATCACCTAGCTAGCAATCCATACATTTCTTCCATGGAATAATCTGAGTCTAATTCTTCAGGATTCTAGCATATACTGAAGATCAGCTGAGATATCCAGCCTTGTGGACTAGGCAACTACTTGTTTCTTGAATGTTCTCTTCACAGTCAGCTTGTCAGTCATTCTTACACACACACACACACACACACACACACACATATACGGAGAGAGAAAGAGAGAAAGACAGAGACAGAGAGAGAGTGAGAGAGACAGACTCTTTCTATAAGTTCTGTTATTCTAGAGAACCCTGAATAACACAACAAGTAAACCAAAGGAAGGCTTTCTTGCTAGCCTTCTCCAATTTAAGTTATCTAAGCCTTTAGAATATTTTTGTATCATTACTCAGAAATTGAAGATAATACAGTAAATGCAAATAAATTGCAATTGAATAAACCATTTCAGCTACATTCTATAAACTTTTTCATATCTGAGAGAAAACTAAAAACAGTGAAAATGTAGTTGTACATGTATGGGCCAGACCAGGTATGTGATGCTGTCTACTAAACTGTGTTGCTTTCTTTGCAATTATCTTACAAAAAAAGTCACAAAAGATAAGACGAGTTTTAGATGTTTCCAGGATAAATAAGCCTAGTAGGTAGGCACAGTGTCTTAAATGTGACTGGAATACTCACAGCTTTGGGGCAAGGAAAGGACCTATTCATTATTTTCATAGTAACTCTCATTTTGCTTTCTAGCCAGTCCATTCACAGAAGGCCAGTTCTCAGCATGACATATGTATGTCATTTGGATTATATCTGTGTTCAGACTCTCAGTTGATTCATGTTTTAATCTTATGAAGATGGAATTTTCTCTATAAAAACTGAAATATTTTTGTCCCTAATCTCCTTTTGCAAGCCTAAGTCGAACTGTTTAGTGTTTAACCCACAGAATCTAACCACAAGAATGAATGTTTGTTTCTGAGTCACTACAGAAACATTCCTTTGGGAACAAGGCAACATTCACAGATGGGACATATATAATGTGATTCTTGGAAACTCGCGTCAGGATGACATATATAAATCATTCCTTTTCTGAATTATTTCAGACGAGGATTCTTCATGAATAGAAAGAATTCATATTTTAAGAAGTATATAAGTTGTGCAAGATTGCATAAAGATAATTTCTAGTTCTAATTCTGTATGGAGATTTTTGGTTTCAGTGATAAGGTATGCATGTATATGAGAAAAAGTACACATATTAGAAACTAGAAGTTTAAATTTAATGTTAAGCTTCACAGCCTCGGTCTCAAATGCCAATCTCTGTGTAGATAAGGTCACAAAGGGTTTGTCTATCTTGTTTATTTTCTCAAAGAACCAGCTCTTGTTACATTGATTCATTATTTTGCTATCTTTGTTTATATTTTATGGATTTTAACTTTCAATTTGGATGCTTCCTGTTGTCTACTCTTCCTGGGTGAATCTGCTTCTTTTCATTTTAGAATTTTCAGGTGTGCTATTAAGCCACTAGTGTGAGATTTGTCCATTTTCTTTATGTGGGCACTTAGTGCTATTAACTTTCCTCTTAGCACTTCTTTCATAGTGTCCCATAGGTTTGGGTACATTATGCCTTCATTTTTATTAAATTATAGGAAGTATTAAATTTCTTATTTATATGTTCCTTGTTTTAGGGGTGATTCAATTGAGTTCTATTTAATTTCCATGAGTTTTAAGGCTTTCTGCAATTAATGTTGTTGTGAAATTCTAAATTTAAACCATGGTAATCCAATAAAATACAGGGTTATTCCAATTTATTTGTATTTGTTGAGGTTTGCTTTGTTACTGAGTATGTAGTCAACTTTAGAGGCATTCCATGAGGAGCTGAAATAAATTCCATTTGATTGGAAAATCTTTTCTCAACCCTTTACTCTGAGGTAATGTCTATCTTTGGGGTTGAGGTGTGTTTCTTGTACACAGCAGAAGAATGGATCCTGCTTTCTTATTCACTCTTTTAGTCTGTGTCTTTTGTAGGTGAATTGAGTCCATTGACCTCCTACAGCTGATAAATACCTTCAGTAATGTGGCAGGATACAACATCAACTGAAAAAAAAATCAGTAGCCCTCTTATATACAAATGAAAAGCTGAGAAAGAATTCAGAGAAGCATGACCATTCACAATAACCACAAATAACAGAAAATAACTTGGGGTAACACTAACAACAGAAGTGAGAGACCTGTTCAACAAGAGCTTTAAGACTTTGAAGAAAGAAATTGAAGACAATACAGTAAAATGGAAAGAGTTCTCATGCTCCTGGATATGTCATATCAATGATATAAAAATGGCAATCCTACTAAACATGATTTATAGATTCAATGCCATCCCCCTCAAAATCCCAACACAATTCTTCACAGATCTGGGAAGAAAAATACTCAACATCATATGGAAAAACAAAAACCCAGGATAGCCAGAAGAATCCTGTAAAATAGAGAAACTTTCAGAGGAATAACCATCCATGACTTCAAGCTCTATTAAAGAGTTACAGTAATAAAAAATTCTGGGTATTGTCATAAAAACAGGTTGATCAATGGAATTGAGTCAAACGCCTGAATATTAACCCACATACATGTGAACACCCAATTTTTGACAAAGAAGCTGAATATATACAGTAGAAAATAGAAGCATCTATAACAATTGGTGCTGGCATAACTGGATGTGAACAGGTAGAAGAATGTAAATAGATCTATATCTATCCCCATGCTCATAACTCAGGTACAAATGGATGAAAGACCTCCATTTAAATCCAACCACACTAAACCTGACAGAAGAGAAAGTAGAAAGTAGCCTTCAATGCAAGGGCAGAGGAGAATACTTCCTAAATATAACACCAGTAGCACAGACAGTGAGAGCAACAATAAATAAATGGGCCCTCTGAAACTGAGAAACTTCTCTAAAGTAAAGGACACAGACAAGAAGACAAAAGTCAACCTACTGAATGGGAAAAGTTCTTCACCAACCACATATCAGAGAGACAACTGATCTCCAAATTATATAAAGAACTCAAGAAATTAGACATCAAAATAGCAAATAATCCAATTAAAATGGGGTTAATTAATTAAATTAAAAACAGAACTAACAGAGAATACTCTACAGAAGGATCTTAAATGTTAGAAAGACACTTAAGGAAATGTCCAACATCCTTAGCCATCAGGGAAATATAAATAAAAATGACTCTGAAAAACTATTTTATACAAGTTAGAATGGCTAAGAATAAAAGTACCGATGATAGCTGATGTTATTTCAGAAGGATGTGGAGTAAGGGAAACACTCCTCCATTGCTGGTGGACATGCAAACATGTACAACCCCTCTGAAAATCCATAAGGCAATTTCTCAGAAAATTGAGAGTGAACCTACCTCAGGATCCAGAGATACCACTCTTTGGCATTTACCCAAAGGATGTTAAATCATACTACAAGGACATTTGTTCAATTTTGTTCATAGCAGCATTATTTGTAATAGCTAGAACCTGAAAACAACCTAGATGACCGTCAACCAAGGAATGGATAAAGAAAATGAGGTACACTTACACAATGGAGTACTATGTAGTGGGAAAAAACAATGAAATCTTGAAATTCATAAGCGAATGGATAGAAATAGAAAAAACCTTTCTGAATGAGGTAACCCAGACCCAGAAAGACAAACATGGCATATACTCACTCAAAAATGCAGACGAGCTGTAAAGCAGAGGATAATGAGCCTATGTAATAGCTTATGATCTTAGAGAAACTATGTAACATGGTGAACCCTAAAAGAAACATACATAGATTCACCTGGAAAGGGGAAATAAATAAGTTTGTCTGAAAAATTGGGAGTATGGGGGTGGCAGAAGAAGGGAGGACAGAAGAGTAAGGGAAGGGGAAAAGGGGAGGGGGAGGAGAACTTGAGAGAATGGGATGGTTGAGATGGAGGAATGACAGAGATGAGAGAAAGGAAAGAGATATTTTGATTGAGCGAGCCATTATGGGGCTAGCAAAAAAACATGGCACTAGAAAAATTCCCAGGAATCCACAAGGATGAATCCAGCTAAGACCGTTGCCATGTAGTGCTCTTGAATATCTTAAATATAACCATAGAACCTTCATCCAGCAACTTATGGAAACAGAGGCAGAGACCCATAACAGAGTACTGAGCTGAGCTTCCAAAGTCCTGATGAAGAGTAGGAGGAGTGAAAATATGAACAAAGAGGTCATGCATGGCCATGAAGGGGACACCCACTGAAAAAGTTTACCTGAGCTAATGGAGAATAATCAACTCCAGTTGGACAGGGAAAAAACCAGCATAAGACCAAACTAGTCCCTCTGAATGTGATTAAAGTTGTATGCCTGGTTTTAACTGTGGGCCACTGCCAGTGGCAACAGAATTTACCCCCCTACTGCATGTACTGTTTTTTTGAAAACCCATTCCCTTTGAAGGGATACCATGCTCAGCCTAGATATAGTAGGGAGGGTCTTGGAACTTCCACAAACTGATGTACCTTACCCTATCTGAGGAGTAAATGTGTGGTGGGTTGGAAGAGGGAATGAGAGGAGAGGAGGGATTGGGAACTGGGATAGGTATGTAAAATGAGAAAGGATAGTTCATTTTCTTTAAAAGAATAAAATAAGTTATATATGAAAACAATCACTAAGCTGGATGTACTGTGTGTATGATAAATATTGGTGTGTGATATTTTGGAATAAGGATATTTTCCTGAGGTTCTCTCGACATCCCTTGGCATCTCTGGATGCTATAATCATTTCTTCTCCTTTTCCAAAGGCTTCCCCAAGGTGTAACTATCATTTGAATGTGGGTCTCTGTATGTGTTTCTATCAATTGCTGGATGAAGCCGCTCTGCTCACAATTCGGCTGGGCAGCAAACTATTAGTACAGCAGAATATAACTAAGGATCATTTCATTGATATTTTTTTGACCATTCATGTTTGATTCTATCATCGTCTCTTGGCTGTGCAGCCTCTGAGTCCTGACCCTTCAGGCAGTTCAGAGGTAGGCTCACTCCAATACTATGGGTCTCAAATGGACCAGTTTGGCCACTCCTATAATTTCTATGCCACTTTTACATCAGCATATTTTGGAAGTGGCACAAACTGGAGGTAAAAGGTTATGTGGCTGGGTTGGGTCTCAATCCTACCATTGAAAGTCTTGCCAGGTTATAGGTGATGGTTTGTTCAGGGTCCGTATCTTTCACTGCTAGGACTCTTAGCTAGGGTCACCCTCATAGATTCCTGGGAGTTTCCATTACACTAGGTTTCGAGCTCATCCCAGAGATCTCCCCGATTCCAGTTGTCTTTCCATGTACTCTTTCTCTCTCAATCTCCCCACCTGAGCCCTTCCATTCCCATGCTCACCCCTCATCTAGACCCCTTCGCTCTCTACTTGTGAAGTCTGTTTCATATCCCATTCACAGTGATATTGCTTACTTATCTTATTTACTTACCTTTTGGGGCCTGTGTTTTGTAGCATGGTTATCAATTACTTTACGGCTACTATGTGTCGATAAGTGAGTTCATACCAAGCTGGTCTTTCTGGGTCTCGGTTACCTCACTAGTTCCATTCATTCGTCAGCAAGAATCAACTAACCTGACCTCACAGGGGCTCGCAGAGACTGAATCACCAGCTAAAGGGTTTGCATGTGGCTGATCTAGGCCATCTGTATATATGTTACGGTTGTGTAGGTTGGTGTTCTTGTAAGACTCCTAACAGTGAGAACCTGAGCTGTTTCTCATTCTTTTAACTGCTTTGGGGACTGTTTTCTCCTACCAGGTTGCCTTGTCCAGCCTTAAGAGAAAGGTATTGCCTAGTCTTACTGCAATTTGATATCGTAGGGCTAGGTGATATACATAGGAGGCCTGCCCTTTTATAAAGGGAAAGGAGGAGGACTGGATATGGGTTGCAAAGAGCGAAAGTTAGGGGGGAGTTGAGGGAAGAAGAGGGAGAGGAAAAAGGGAGAGCTGGATGAGAAAATTCAATTAATTAATGAGAAAATTATAAAAAGAAAAAGATAATAAATATGAAAACATTGCAACTGTTTATAATAAGAATATTGTTGAATATCTCTAATCAATCTAAATGACAGAGGATTTATTTGGTTCAGAGTTTGTGGAGAGCAATGGTCCATCATATGGGAGAACTAATGATGTTTGCGCTTCCTTAGTGGCAGAAGGAGCATGATGCTGCTCTCCAATCTTGACTGATAAGAAGCAGAAAATGCATTCCCCAGAAGCTTTCAAATTTTTCTCAGTTTCTTGCATCTATAATCGATCACCTAAAGATTTCATATTTTCTTGAAACTGTACCACCAGCAGGAGTCAAGTCTTCAAGCACATAAAACTATATGAGTATTTTTCAATCAGATAATTAGAACCAACATCAGTATGTAATACCACTTTAATTATATCATTGAATCAATTAACTTTAAACACAATACAAAATTATTTTTAAATATTTAAAATATTTATTTACCTTTGTATTACAGATTAAACTCATGAGACATTTTTCTTATAATAAACACAGGGGGATGATTTATTTCTACTGACAATGTGACTAGATTTGGAATTACCCAAAGGACGTGTCTCTAGATATAGCTTTGAGAGCATTTCCTGAAAGGATTGTCTGAGGAGAAATGATCCTCCCTGAGTATGGGAGGATCTACAGTTTGGGCTTTGGGTATCTGGGTGATGGAAATGATAAAGAAAGAAGTCAGTTGAATATTCTTCTCTTTTCCATTATTTCCTGCATTAGTGTCTGGCTGCATTACTCTCCTACAATTCCCAGACAGAACTGTTCTCAATATTATCAATTTCCTTCCACAATGGACCATTTCCTCATAATACAACTTTTATTTCTTAAGTTAATTTGTCAAGTACTTTGTCAAAACAAAGAATTAAATAAACTAAAGGGGCACAAGCTTGTGTCTGAGGGCAATCACCCCATATCTTAGAATATACTTGGAGCATGCATGACAGTATAAAGGTTTGTGTAAGATATTGGAAAAAGACACAAACTTCAAATATCTCACAAAGCCACATTTTTCTAAATACTGATTGAGAGAAAGCATTTATTAAATTTTAGTGCCTTTGGATAACATTTTAAGTTGCCAAACATAAATGCCAATGATTTTAAAAACTGGTGTCAAGGAGAAATATAATTCATGAAAATTATGTCGTTTCGTAATTATTTGCATACTTCACTCTAAGAATAGTATTCATTTAACTGCAACCTTAATCATCAGATACTTGAAAATCAGTATGGAATACAACCTGATAGCAACCAAGGATAGAGATTACGTGTAGTTAATAGAAAGCTACAACTCTTTTGTGGAATTATATGGCCATGCATTCAAATTTAAGTTACTAGATTTAGCTCTATTAATGAATAAATGTTTTTATACTCTGTTATAGAATTTAATTTTCATTTAATGAAAATCATAAAATATAAAAATAAGTGGTGGATTACTGTAAAATGCTAATATATAGTAGTGTGTAAAATTTGATATTATAAAAACATGATGTAAGAGAATATTATTCATATTTTTGAAAGATGAAAAGTATATACAAGTTGAGTTTGTATTTTTTTCATATATTGAAACTATGTTCTTTGATTTCAATGATATGAAAAATGGATTTTATGCATATACGTATGCATTTTGTACAAAAGATTATTAACTACTCATACCACACAAAGTTTATTTTATATGAAGCCACTTACACCACACAACATATGTTCTTAATGAGCAACAATATTTATTCAGTTCTAAGGGAAATGCAATTTATTTTCATATTAGTTACCGTAATCTTTAGTAGTATTTTAATGTTTTCCCACTAATTAATTTGAGTGATTCAGTTCAGATAGGAAATACATATTCTGTGCAATTATTTGTGCTATAGTTATTTATGTTTAGTAAGAAGTAAATGATACCAAATATTAAATCATGATAGCCTATACTGAAAAGATATTTCATATAAAAACCTTAGTTTTTATTTTTATACTAAAATCACAAATGATCACTTGCAAAAGGTAGATAACCATTAAGCCATTGTTTAAAATATGGAAATTATTAAATAACCAGACAATGAGTTCTCAGTATTAAGTTGTGTTTTGTTTTCTGTCAGAATGCATAAAAATGTTTTGATGAAAGTAAATAGATGGTTGTATCATTATGCAACATACAAATCATGTTTAGTGGACAGTCCCTGGGGTAGACAAACATTGTAGTAAATATAAACCTAGCAAGAGCAGAAGTGTGCTGAGATTCAGTAATCTCTTTTCAGATTGAGCAGTGAAAGAATACACATAATAGTGAGTTTGGAATCCTTTACATTCCATTTTAAAGTTGTAAACTAAATTGAATATATGTTGCAGAAATTAATTCCATGAATAACTTTGGTCTACCAACTCTGAGGCTTGTTTTCTTACCCGTGGACATACTTCTTAAAAGGAGAGAGGTAAGTCCTGAGAGCTCCCTTGAGTTATGAAGACAGGAGTCAGGTGGCTTGAAGCAGCTTGTGCCCTATTCCCAGCAAGAAACACAAAGATGTGTGTGTGTGTGTGTGTGTGTGTGTATTCCCTTGATCCTGTGAGTCTGTTTTCCCCAGTACCCCTCACCCCTCAGTATATGTATGTATATATATATATACACACACACACACACACACGCCTTTGTGGTTCTTGCTACACACACGCACACACACACACACACACACACATATATATATATATAATATTTATTTATATGTACACACACATTTATTTCTTTGTTTTCATTATTAGTGTACTTGTGAGTGTATGATGCCTGAATGAACACGCTTGTCACAATATACATGTGTAGGCCTGAGGATAAGTTTCTGGAGCTATTTCTTCCACTTTATGTAGAGTCCAAAAGTTTAACTCACGCCAGGTTTAAATGACAAGTGTCTTGACCCCCTGAGCCTTCCCTCTGGCCTATATCTAGTTTTTATACATGCTACCTGCCACAGTGATAGCAGCTGTGACATTCTGTTTCGGCAGCCCTTTTATCAGAAAGGCATGCATACACTTGGTCTCTAACAGAGAAGGGCAGAGTGTTCATTTTCTGCTTTAAAAATGGTTCTAAAGCAATCAATTGGAACCCTTTGAAATGAGTTCTTATATACCTCTGTGAATTGTGAAAAGACAAAGCAGTATGAGATGGCTAAGGAATCAGTTGGAGGTCAACTCCCCTTCAACCTTTTACTTACTTTACTTCAAACTCACCTTCCTTCACTCATTTACTCACTTTATTTCTAACACTTTTCAAAGCCTGGAGTGCTCCATTGGGCTTGATAGCACAAGACCTCTTTCAGCAAATCTTATCTTTGCCTGAAATCATCATCGACATGCTGCCAACATTTGGGGTGACTGCTTCTTGAGTTGCACTTTAGGTTTGAACTGATTTTGGTATGGTGACTAGGACAGAGAAGGTGATGATGTGGTTCCCAGAATAGCTGGTTTAGCATCTAAGGTGAATGGTCTCTGTGGAGCATTTGGGGAAAATTTTATGCCCAAAGCCAAATGTTCACCACCACAGTCACAGCCTTTTATTTCCTTTCTTGTGGGACTTTGGCTCAGTCTACATTCTTAAAGGACATTGTACAACAACCCTTTAAGTTGCAGAATATGTCAGAGGAGTAGTATTGAATTAGTTCCTCTCTTCTGTTTTACAATAAAATATATGAATAAATAATGCAATACATCCTGTGATATTTTTCATTTTATTTTACATTTAGCAAAGGTGACTATATATTATACCAGTGTGTTATAGACATTGTCTATTCAAAACAATACACACCATGTATAAATGAATCCCAAGTGCTCAAAGGAGAATCAGCATATACTAGACATATCATCAAAGCAAATATTTGGATAATTGTAACATGGGCATGGAAATATTTAGTAGAAAAATCTTAGGATTACACAGATGTGTGATCTAACGCATTCTTAAAATGATAGCATAGCTCAAGTAGAAGCAATTGCTTCTACACGACAGAGACTATGTTCTTGGTTACTTCTGAGCCATTGCCTTCCCACGACTTCTTATGTAGCTCCTTCCTACTATTGACAGAATAAGTACATACCTATGATGTGGATCTTAAATTTGGAGCCTAAAGAAAGAATACGTTCTTGTCACACAGTTGCTACTTGTTGCAATTTGATATAAGTGAGCAAACAATGCCATCTTTCATTTATTTGTTCAGCAAGGAGTTAAGATGAGTTACAGTTTGAGATCTAGATTACGTTTAAAATAGAAGACATTTTGTTCTTATTAAAAACAACAACGTTTTTAAAAGTTGAGAAAACACAAACAGTTAATAGGGATAAAAGATAGAAATAAAATATGTCATATAATAGACAAATGTCAAGGAATATGAAATAAACTCTAAAAAAGATATATAGAAAATAAAATTGAAGGTATCTATCTTTTTATAACAGAGAAGGTATTTGCAAAAACTACTCAGATTTTTATATGCATTAAATGCAATAATATTGAAAATGAAAACTAAAATGCAGTGTTTGAAATTTTTTGAAGAATTAGATAATTGATTATAAAATTTCAAATTGGTACAGCTAGTGTTTGTTATTTTAGAAACATTAAATTAAGCTAAAAACTAAGTATACAGGTACAAAACCTAAATTATATCTTTTCTTTTTGACACTGAAATATAATTAATTAATATATCCTTTACTTTCCTTGCTCCAAACAATCATATATACTCCCAATTCCCTTGCTCTACTTCAAATTGATGGCCAAATTTTCATGACTTGTCATTACATGAATATATCTATTTGCATATATGTGTGAGTGTGTGCGGGTGTGTTGCTGTTCTTAACTAAAAATTTTCAATCTGTATACCTCTAAGTGCATTATGATCTCAGGGCTGACCATTAGGTAATGGAAAACTACTTGGTGTGTTCTTCCCCGCAGAAGAATATTTAATTGTCTGTAGATCTTTATGGGCTGTTGAGGCCTAATAGATTTTCCTCTTACATGTATTATTTTTGACATTGTTTTGCTCCTGTTGCTGTCACATTTTGGGTAGAACTTCAGATATTATGAGGAGACACCATCTCACAGCAACCTTTATAATCATATGGCTCATCCACTCTTCTGTTTTAATGTTTTTAAGTTCTTTTTTTAATTTTAAACTTAATATGTATTGGTGTTTTGATTGAATTATGTCTATGTGAGTGGGTCAGATCATCTGCAACTGGAGTTGCAGACAGTTGTGAGCTGTTCTGAAGGAGCTGGAAAATGAAACTGTCTTCTAAAAGAGCAACAAGTGCTCTTAACCAGTCAACCTTGATCTTCTAATCTTCACACAACATCATCCACAATGTTCCCTGAGCTTTAGGTGCAGGAATATTATTGTAGGTATATATTTTTTGGTAATGATATTTACAATTCTGAATTTTGATTGTTTTTGGATTTCAGCTATCATCTCCTTCAAGAGAAGTTTAAAAGAGACATTTTCTTGGTGGGGAATCATGACTACTGTCATCTTTAGCTGAAAGGACAAATAGACAAATATTTAGAGTGTAGTTAAGGATTATACTGGTTTAATAAACTGAAAGTTGTAGGTTCTTCCTTACTAGTCCTGGAGAGCTGCCTACATTTTCATTATTAAGACTGATGTCCTTTTTATTGATTTAGATTTAAATGCTATTACAAAACTATTGGTATTTGCCTAGGTACCCTTTGGGCTACCATGCTGTGCTGATTTGAGTTGTGATTATTTGACAACAAGCTGTCCGGTTGTTTCCCTCCTTGGAAGCTTCTGTGGCCCTTTTATCCCTATGAATTCTAGTCTTCAGAGAGGAGCCATTCAGGTGAGTTCCAGGTCAGAAACTTCTGTGCCCTTAGTCTGAATCTGAAGTGCATTATGTTTTCAACAGTAGAATCTCAACTTCTGCCTCTTAGGAGACAACCAAGAGCAATAACAATCGCCCTAATATTTTAAGTCTCCTGGAAAACTGAGACCAGGAACTCAGAAGAAGGCTTCTCAGGTCTCATATTGTTCATTATTATTATTTACTGTTATTATTATATTTTATTTTAAAAGCAATCTTATTTTACATACTATTTACTTTCCCTCTCCTGTCTGTCCTCCCACTCCTCCCACCTACTCCCCACCCCACCCCATCCACACTTCTGAGAGGGTGGGGCCTCACATTAGAGTCAACAAAGTCGTCATATCACTTGAGGCAGGACCAAGATCCTACTCCCTGCATCTAAGCTAAGCACGTTACAACTCCATAAGGAAAGAGTTCCAAATAACTAGTTCACACAGTAGGGATAAATACTCCACTGCTGCTAGGGATAAATAGTGGCCCTAGAAACTGCCCATGCCATACAATTGTCACCTACTTTCAAAGGCCCTAGTTTGGCTTTGTGCTGGTTTTCCAGCTGCCAGTCTAGGGCCAGTGAGCTCCCGCTATCTAAAGTCAGATGTTTTTATGGCTATCCCCAAAATGGTCAAATCATCCAGAGTGAGGTAACCCAAACACAGAAAGGCAAACACGGTATGCACTCACTCCAAGTGGATATTAGACATAAAACATGGATAACCAGCCTGCAGTCCACGACCCCTGAGAAGACAGAAAGCTAGGAGAATCCTAAGAGAGACATACATGGATCTCTCCAGGAAGGGAAGTAGATGAGATATCCTTAGTAAATTGGCAGCAATGAGAAAGAGAGGGCAGAGGAGGAGTGAAGATGGGAGAAGGCGATTACGGAGGAGAACATGAGGGAGAAGAGAGATCAAGCTAGGTAAAGGAAAGAGAGGGAGAGCAAGCAAAGATTATATTGGGGTTTAGTTATGTTGTCACTGTTTTCTTGAGGGATCACTGTTAGCCCCAACTAAAAATTTAATTTAAAATATGTATCTACATGTGTGTATGTTATTACGAGCACTTTAGGTAAATGATAAATAGAATAATTCCTTATTACTTTTCAGATATTCTAAGTGTTTCTTTGGCTTACTCATCCTTTTGTATTTATTAGCCTCCACCCTCATTAATAAAGGCTCTTCCACTATTTGCCCCACTTCTCCAATCAGAGCAGCTTTCATATCTCTATAAACCCTATCTCTCCCCACTTCAGCAATGGATTCTGTTTCCTCCAGTTGCTTAAGAATATACACTTACGTCTGAGATTTTTTTGGCTTGGAGATTCAAACAAGAGAACATTCTCTCAGTTTTCTTCTCTAATTTGTGGTTTCTTCACCAAACGTGCTGGGTTTTGTTCCCACTCATTCATCTGCAAAGCTCATAATTTCATTTTGTACAGGTAAATAGTATTCTGAAGTGAACATGTACAATATTCTCATTATCTAACCATCAACTGTAGAACATTTAGGTTGTTCCTATTTCCTAACAATTCAGAATGGTGCAGCAGGGAACACTGAAGAGCGCCTGGAGAATAGGATTCCCTGCTCTCTGGATTTCTCTCAAGGAGTGGTGCAAACAAGTCATAAGTAGATTTTATTTTTAGCTTTTTGGTAATTCTCCATATTAATTTCTATAGTGGTTACACCAATTGGCAATTTCATCAAAAGCAAATGAATGTTTATTTTGTTAGATGGGAGTATTTGAGAATCTCTTAAGTGACGTAAGTTGGAATAGAACTTGGAAAAAGAAGTTAGGTATCTGTCTTGAAATAATCTTTTAAAAGTATGTCAATAACAGTTTTATCATACTAATATTCAACAAAGAAACCTTGGGAATACTTCATCTGACATGATTTAGATACCTCACTAGATTTACATATGTACAACAAATCACAGCATAGAGTTTATTTAGATGGTCTTCTTTATCATCATATTCACACAGAGTCAAATATGCAAAAGAAAACAGTTGATAAGTAGGAATGGTGCAATAGGAAAAGTAAAGTGGAGACAAATCCAAGGTATAATGAGCTTTGCAACTTGGAAAAGGTAGGAAAGGGGAAGCTAAAACTACAGCTACTAAGCAAAAACATTTGATGAGTGAGATCATTTCTATTATTTGGTGTTTATGTTTGAAATATGTTGTGTGTGTATACATACACAGTTACGTATACATATAATTATGTGTATGATCTTTATATATAATTTATATGATATATATACACACACATATATATGTATATGTATATATATATATATCACATGTATTTATGTATACATTATTTCTCAGTCTTCTTTCTTGAGGCAGGATCTCACACTGAAACTCAATGTTATTGTTTCAGTGGTCTGTCTGGCCAGGAAAGACCACTATGATTTTTCTACATCTTTAAATTTTGGTCTCAGAAATCCCTTTTCCTAGCTTTTTAGATGGTTTCTGTAAACACAAATTCAGTTACTCTTTTGACCAGTAAGATCCTTACTCAAGGAGCCATCTCCCTAAACATTATAGTTTTTTTTATTAGTTAGAAGCAGGAGCACCTGTATGTCATCAGACATCTGTTTAAATATTAATGTTAACAAATTATTAAAATGGATTAAAATATACTCTTTTGTTATTAGTGTATAAACCAATTGATACCAACGTGAGTAACTACATCCACATTAAAACCTGAGAGACCTTGAAAAGGAACTTTAGACACAAAGAGACAGAGTTTAGTGCAACTTCTTGGTAGCTGTATTATTTTTCAGTTGGGCTCTGTTTGCTGGTGGCTAGCTGGGGTACTGTGGCTCATTTAAGAGAAGTATTCCTGACTCAGCATTGGCAGTGAATGTTACATGGCATCCTTGGGGAGGGCTTCCTGGTTTGTACTAGTTGCAAACACTTCTAGCTCTTCAGGAGTCAAGCACTTAAATGGGGTATGTGAGTAGCAATTGCAGTGAAGGATGCAAGGCATCTTTAGGGAAGGATTTCCTGGTTTGTGATAGTTTCAAACAGCTCTGGCTCTTTCAGGAGGTCAAGCACTTAAATAGGGTCTGTGAAAAGCATGTTACAAATTGCTTAATGGTGGCATCCATAGCTCTGAAAGGTAGAGAACATGCCTTTGTCATGTTGGACTGGTCGGAGTCATCAGGCAGGACTGTGGAGTTGGTCCTAGCCATGCCTGCTTAGCATTTAAAAAAAGTGCTCCTGATGAAAAAAATAATTACAGATAAGCACATGATAAAGACAAATTCAGCACAAAATGTTCTCTAAATGGGTGATAGCTTTGTATAAATGTACATAGGCTTGTGTGAGAGAAGAAATAGTTCTTAAAAAGTAAATGTATTTTTAAATAATACCAATCCTTTAAAATGACACAGTACAGACAGTCATAGATTAAAGATGGATTATACACAGAGAGTCTGGATTGTGTATATTATTGTCTTTTCTTTGAATTTTTTGACTGTGAACAAGTTAAGTACACAGAGACCTTTCATTGTACAGGCTGATAAGCTCAACCAACATATATAATTTAAAGGTATCTTGACTTCAAAATTTGGGTCTAAGGATATGTTGCTTTGGAAAACAGGTTCTGTTTGTGTTTCCACAGAATATGAGAACTTGTAGATTCCTTTTAGGCTAAAGTGGCTTGATGGACCAAGACCACCTGAAAGGTCTCTGTGAGATCCAAATACTTCATTCAACATAAAACTAGAAGCAAAATATTGTTTATAAATGCTTGTTTACATTTAAAGGGTGTATGCTATAAAGATGAATACTTTGCATTGATATGGATCATGGTTTACTGATATAAATGTAATATCAAATTTGTTATATGAATATTTCTGCTCTTAATGAAGGTATTATGTTTGTGCAGCTTATTTAAAAATGTAATGTATAATTAAGAAATATAGGTTAATAGTCATCTATGCTAGTCAAGCTTGTAGTCATGCTAGTTGGGTTTTGTAGATGTACAGATATATATTTCTCATGCATAGGTCTTCAAATCTTTCAAAGACTAACAGAATATTACATTTAAAATATTTTAAGAACTTATGACTTTTTATGACAATGCTCATGGCAGCTCCAATTTACTTCAAGAGAAAGATGGCTATCGAAGAGACTGCTTATGGAATTTGCTAGCCATTTGGGCAAGAAATGCTCTTACCTGGACTGTTTGATAGTATGCTATATGAACTGGACCTTCAAGACCCACAGAAATAAATGACTGCTGAATTTGCTTAAAGAAGGATGAGACAGTTCTTCAAGGGTCCTGCTTTATGAAAGAATCTGTCAGACATTCCACTGGATGCAGAAGAAAGTGAGTGACAAACTGCAAATACAGGAAGAAATGTCTTTGAAATTTACTACTTCATGGAAAACTCCCCTGGATAGTATTGACCTGTAGGCTGAGGATGAATGCCCCAATAGCGCAAAAGAAATTTGGGTGACTGTCTAGGCAGTGAGATGTCTCTGTCAATTCTATAGTATTGTAAGATTTTTTTCTTTTTTTAAAATTTATTTATTTAACATTTGCATCTCCTCCCATCCTCCCTTTTCCCTCCCACTCCCCCCACTTTCCCTACCGCTTATTCTCCAGTCCTAAGAGAAGTCAGGATGCCCTGCCTTGTGGGAAGTGAAAGCCACCCCCTCCATCCAGGTCTAGGAAGGTGTGCATCCAAACAGACTAGGATCCCAAAAAGCCAGTACATGCCGTAGTATCAAAATCTATTGTCATTATCATTGGCTTCTCAGTCCACCCTCCTTGTCAGCCACATTCAGAGAGTCTGGTTTGATCACATGCTCATTCAGACCCAGTCCAGCTGGCCTTGGTGAGCTCCCATTAGATCAGTCCCATCATCTTCGTGGGTGGACACACCCCTCGCGATCCTGACTTCCTTGCTCATGTTCTCTCTCCTTCTGTTATTTATCTGGGCATTCGGAGCTCAGTCCAGTGCTCCAAAGTGGGTCTTTGTCTCTATCTCCATCCTTTGCCAGATGAAGAATATATGGTGATATGCAAAATATTCATCAGTGTGTCTATGGGAGAAGGCCAGTTCTGGCACCCTCTCCTCTGCTGAGTGAGATAACCCAGACCCCAAAAGAGGAATATAGTATGTACTCACTCATA
>LOEQ01006761.1:176638-201754 GCA_001685075.1 Bramus lutescens | reverse complement strand
GGGGAGAGAGAAGAGAGAAGGGGAGGATTGGGGAGAGCTTGGGGGAATGGGATATTTGAAATGGAGAAAGGGTGGATATGGGAGTAAGGAAGAAGTTATCTTAATCAAGGGAGCCATTTTAAGGTTGGCTAGAGTCTTTGCTCTAGAGGAGTTCCCAGGCATTGTAAGCTTTTTACAATGCATGTCCTGTTCACTTGGGTAATATTATATCCTTCTGGTGTTAAAGAATAGATAGCTATAATTATAGATTTTCTTAGTTATGATAAAAGATAAAAATAGATGTAAATATTGTAACTATATTTTTTACTTGATAATAATGCTTGTTGTATGTAATCTTGCTATGTTAATGTTAAAAACCTTCTTTTCTGTTTAGACAGAAATGAGGAGATAATGTGGGATTCCCCTCTGTATGTCATGAATATCATTGGTTAAAAGAAAAGCTGCTGTTGGCTTATTGAAGCACAGAATATGGCAAGGCAGCAATTCCAAGCAGATAGAGGAGGAGAAATTGGGAAGATTCAGTGAGAAGCTATGTAGACAGTGCATGAGACAGATGCTGGACACTGGACAGAACCTTATCAGTAAGCAACAACCACATGGCATATTAATAGAATTTCATTAATTTAAAATAGAAGAGCTAGCAAATAAGGAGCATGAGCTAATAGGCCAAGCAGTGTTGTAATAATACAGTTTCTGTGTAACTATTTGGATCTGGGTGGCTGGGAAAATGAACAAACAGCCTCTGAAACTAAATGTATCTACTTTTATACAGCCTCTGAATCTAAATGTATCTACAATTATATTCAAATTCTATAATTATTTGAATTCCAAATAGCATTTTTAAATCTCTAAAAAATAACACAAGGTTATTGTGTTCATCAATTCCATTATTTCCAGTCTAAAATATTCAGTACATTTCTAAGTATTTTATTTTTTATGATTTCTGAAGTTTTGTGTTGTGAAGTAAAATAAAAGTTGACAAGATATACAATATTTTCTTGATAAGAAAAGAAAAGTTCTTTCTACAGATTTCTTATCACAAGAAAAATTCAGTGAATTAAAAAATTATTTGTGACATGTAAGTATTTGAATAATAATAGCTGAAGCACATCTGGGCTTTTTACCCCACCTATGTTGATTTTGTTTTTGTTTTTGTTTTATTTCATTTTTATTTTGAAGAAGAAAAGATTTACTTGGCTTAGAATTTCTTTTTTTGAAAAAATATTTATTTATTTATTATGTATACAATGTTCTGTCTGTGTATATGCCTGCAGGCCAGAAGAGGGAACCAGGCCTCATTAAAGATGGTTGTGAGCCACCATGTGGTTGCTGGGAATTGAACTCAGGACCTTTGGAAGAGCAGGCAATGCTCTTAACCTCTGAGCCATCTCACCAGCCCTTGGCTTAGAATTTCAGTTCATCATTTTGGGATGTCAAGATAGGCACTCAAGTTACAACAAGTCCATAGTCAAGAGCAGAGAGAAAATAAGCATCTACTTACTTACTTGCTAGCTTCCTCCTTTCTTTTTTTATTGCTTTATAAATAATACCATTCAAAATTTCCACTTGCTCCCCAGTCCCATTTCCCTCCTGCTTCCTCACTCCAACTCCCTCCTCCCCCTCCAGTCCTAAGGGAGGACAGGGTACCCTGCCCTGTGGGCAGTCCAAGGCCCTCCCCCTTCATCCAGGCTTAGGAAGGTGTGCATCCAAATAGACTAGGATCCCCCAA
This sequence comes from Bramus lutescens, assembly GCA_001685075.1. NCBI lineage: Eukaryota > Metazoa > Chordata > Mammalia > Rodentia > Cricetidae > Bramus > Bramus lutescens. Next base: position 200,025 of record LOEQ01006761.1, on the reverse strand, counting down.
AGCCACTACATTCAGAAGAGACAAATCAGGCACACTGTCTCAGTGGGTGGACCAACCCCTCGAGGTCCTGACTTCCTTGCTCACATTCTCCTTCCTTCTGATATTCAACTGGATCTTGGGAGCTCAGTCCAGTGCTCCGATGTATGTCTCTAATCTATCTCTATCTGTCGCCAGATGAAGATTCTATGGTGATATTCAAGATAGTCCTATGTCTGACTATGGGACAAGGCCAGTTCAGGCACCCTCTCCTCTACTGCCCAAGGACCTTGCTGGGGACATCCTTGTGGACACTTGGGAACCCCTCTAGTGCCAAGCCTCTTGCCTAACCCTAAAATGGCTCCCTTAATTAAGATATCTTCTTCCCTACTCGCATATCTGCCCTTCCTCCATCTCAACCATCTCACTCACTCCCTCAAGCTCTCCCAATCCTCCCCTTCTCCTTTCTCTCCCCCTCTCCCCTTCCCCTCACTCCACCCCCACCACCATGTTCCCAACTTTTGACTAGCAATCTCGTCTGCTTCCAATTTCCAGGAGGATCTATATATTTTTTGGGGGGGGATTCACCTTATTATTTAGCTTCTGTAAAATCACAAACTATTGGCTCAATGTCCTTTGTTTATGTCTAGAATCAACTAAAGAGTTAATAATACCATATTCATCTTTTTGGGTCTGGGTTTTCTCACTCAGGATAGTGTTTTCTATTTCCATCCATTTGCATGCAAAATTCAAGTTGTCACTTTTTTTTAACCGCTGAGTAATACTCTAATGTGTAGATTTGTCACACTTTCTTTATCCAATCTTCCAGTGAGGGGCATTTTTAAAAAAATAAAACTATTGACAAGAGAAAAAAAATCTAATTAGAAAATAAGATATTTATGTTTTGGCCAGCTAACAAGAGAACAATTCTTTAAGAATATCAATATAGAAATAGTAATGTCAGATTCTCCTCTGTATCCTATGAATATGGTTTATGAGCATTGGTTAATAAAGAAGCTGCTTTGGCCTGTGGCAGGGTGGAATAAAGTCAGGTGGGAAACCCAAATGGAGATATATAGAGAGTAGGCAGAATCAAAGAAATGTCATGTAGCTGTTGAAGGAAAAAGACACCAGAACTTTACTGGTAGGACACAGCCCTGTGGTAATACAAAAATTAATAGGAATGGGTTAATTGAAGATGTAAGAGCTATCTAGAAATACACCTAAGCTATAGGCCAAACAGTGTTGGAATTAATATAGTTTCTGGGTGATTATTTTGGTTTGGGCAGCCTGGAAACAAATGCACAGTCTCTGCTTATAAAAGAGCAAACTCAAATTTTCCATTAGTACTATATAATGCTTTATATATTACAAATATTATATATGCAAATTTAAAATATATATATAGTATATATAGTAAATTTAAAAAATACAGTAGAGCAAGTGTCAAACATGTTGTAAAATACCAATGTTATTATGATTGGTTTGGATAGGCATCAGTTTGCCTTTTCCAAATTATTTCTTTTCACCATATATATTTTATACTGCTTTTTATTATTTTAACTTTTTAACTTAATTGATATTATCAAATGAAAATAGAAAATGGATCTTTTTTTGTTCATATAAAAAGATAATATGAATGCAGAGATACAAAGGTTTTCTACAAAGAAACTAGAGTTAACTTACTGTTTTACTTTCTGTATTAAAAAGCTTTTATCAAATTTGGAAAACACAGAAGTAATAAAAAGCTGTATTCATTGAACATATCTTCAGTTTCATAAATGTTATGGTACTTTGCTGAATAGTTTTATGTCAACTTGATACAAACCAGAGTCTTCGGGTCAGAAGGAACATCAGTTGAGTAAATGCCTTTATACTATTGGGCTGTAGGTAAGCCTGTAGGGCAGTTTTTTAATTAATGACTGACATTGGAAGGCCCAACTCAGTGTGGGTGTTGCCATAGCTAGACTATGGTTCTGAGGTCTATAAAATATTTTGAGTAAACCATGATAAACAAACCAGTAAGCAGTAACCCTACATTTTTTTTGCATCAACTCCTGTCTCCACGCTCCTATCCTGATTTAGTTCCTGTCATGATTTCCTTTAATAACAAACTGTGATATGAACCTGTAATCCAAATAAACCCCAAGTTGCTTTTTATTATGGCATTTTATCACAACAATAATAATTCTAACTGAAATTGGGGAAACCCAGAATTTTTATTGATTCTCATATTCACTTGCTCCAAGGCTTCTGTTTTGCTAACCGTATTATATAGCACAGCATCAACCTCCACGAAAATAGTAACACCTGCAGTAGGTTGTGGTCTTCTTTTAACTAATTATGTGCTCCATCCTAATTTGTATTTGTAAATATTTTTATTGTTGACACTTTTGAACTTTTGAGATTATAAGTTAATTACACCATTTCTCTATTTTGCTCCTTCAAATCTTGCACATATATAGGTTCACACTCTCCTTAAAATTCATGGTCTATTTTTAGACTAAATGCTCATTCATATATATATATATATATANATATATATATATCCATTATATGCATGCATTTGCAAACATTTTAAATATTCAAAAGGAGCAAATGTGGCCCATTCAGATCTCTCTTGCAAAATATGTTCCAATTTTAAGACTCATTCTAGATTTCTAGTTTTATTTCTGTTTCTGTAATAACACCAAAAGCAATGTGGTGAAGAAGGAGTCCCTTTTACTTTTTCCTTTATGGTTTTTATGATGACATGTCAGTGTAGGAACTGAAAGCTGATGGTAGAAACTAAAATGAAAGACAAAGAGAAACATTTCTTAGTGGTTTGCTTAGCTTGTTTATTTATATGACCTGGACCACTGACATGTGGAATGCACCTAATATAATTGAATGGGACTTCTTATATCAATCATTAATTAAATAAGTCTCCTACAGAGCTGCATATAATACAATCTGTCATAGGCATTTACTCAACTATGTTTGTCTCTTCTCAAATGAGCTTAATTTTTCTCAAGATGACAAGAAGCTATCCAACATACTATATTATTACTGATATGATACCATTATAGCAGAGAACTGATTCACAAATCATTAACTTTGAAAGGGTTCATTCTACTAACTTCAATGTCTAGTGTAGTTAAGATCTCATTTCCAAATCCATTATCATGAAAATATCTCCCCTCTGGATTTTTTTAATCAAAGGATTTTACAGTTTCTGCAATACATTTGGGTTCTATATCCAGAACAGTTTCATTTTTATTTTGGATAGTCACAAATTTTCCAATATTCACTTTTGGATAAATATTTTTCTCTCATCTTCTCAAAAATCAGTAGTATGGACTTCTCTGTACAGGGTATAGCCCAGGAAATGTTCCTGATCTCCCCACCCATGCCTTCTACATAGCTAGTCAAGTCTATCTAACCAAGTATTCACACAGAGTGATTGTCCTATTCTGATCACTCATGCCTGTACATCAAAGAATTTCTGTTCTTTTTTCTTGGACACCATCCATGGTTCCTTTTCTTCTTCACCAAACCTTACTCCCAGCCAGTTCCTTCAGAGTATTGTCTAGTTAGTCTCCCTGACCTGTCCATCTATGTTTGCCTCCCAACCTGCCAGATCTAATTCAGACTGCATGTAACTGTCTAGGGTAGTTTTTACTTCCAGTACCTGAACTTACTCATATGTTTCTGAGATAATCTTATCTTCTTATGATTGCAAACACGGGCCTTTCCCAGGCCACATCCAAACTTTCACCAATCCAGATTTGCCACCACTTTCTAGGCTTGCAAGAGGTGATACATACTGAAACATCAGGGTATTCCCCTTTTTCTAAATGATTTCATTGTACCCAAACCATTGCCTACATCTAGGATGAAACAACACCCACATTCTATCTTCTGATACAACCTGACCTGTCTGTCTAAACTAGATTTAGAAATAATGAAAGCCATCACATGCTAAGATCTCATATCAGAAATCTCAACATGGTGCTAGATCAAGAAGATATTTTCTCTTCAGAAACCTACAATTTCTCTAGATATTTGCCAATGAGAAATATACAGTTGAATGAAAGGCCCCAGACTTAAAAAGAATAATCATTAAATTAATCAAAAAATCCAGTTTAAAGAAGGCATACAGAGAGAGCTCATTAAAATTAAGAAAAGAATAAATACCTAAGGGATGCACATAAAATACAAAAATGAGGATGAAGAAAATGATGAAGAGAAACCATGACTAAATAACTAAATTCAATAAGGAGATAAACATATTGAAGAAATTCATAGGGAATTATGGAACTGGCAGAGATAGCTTCCTAGAGAGGCATCATAATAGGTTTCTGAGTTTTGACTGTATGACTTTTAGGCACTGAGTTGCCTCTCAGTTCCTGAAAGCAGGGATACTTCCTCATGCATTGAAGCTACCTGTGCTTCTATGGATTCCTTACAAGTCAGTGAAGCATACAGAACTTGTTGGAACAATTAATATTAGATAAAAATCTTTGTACCCTCTCTACCTTGCAACCAGTTTTGTATCATGTCATTGAGTTCTGTTGTGATAAGCATATAAAAAGTATGATTCTATGGAATAATTTCCATATTTCCAGGACCCCTCCAACCTGTCCTGGTTTTAATATCCACCAACCATATCAGGAGAGCTCTGGCAAGCTTAAAAGAAGATGAAACTTTTTAAAAAGTAACTTAACTAAAAAAGAAAATAATATTACAAATAGCATGAACATAGCAAATCAAAATTATAGGATTTATAGTTAAAAGGAATATAAACAATAATTAAAATGAGAAAGAAATGCACAGAAAATATAGGGAATAGAGAAAACACCAAACTTTTGAATTATAGTTTTAGATGTGAAAGAAAAATTCCAAGTCAATAGCATAGATCATATACTTAACATGATCATAGAAGAATAGTTTCAAAAATAAAAGCAAGACATACCTATCAAATTTAAATACCATGAAAATCATGACATACACAAGATCAATATCCCCATGGCATATCACAGATAAACCATGAAGAATACATAATAGAAAAGTGTTTTGAAAGCTTCAGGAGGGAAAAAAATGTAAGTCACATATAAAAAGAAATCCATCAGAATTAGAGTGGATTTCACAATGGAAAGTTTTAGAGTTAAGAGCTTGGAACAATGTATTCCAAATCATAAAAGACTGATGGACAGCCTATACTAATACACACACAAACCACACACACACACACACACACACACAAAAATAATCTGTTCACAAAAAAATAGAAGGATAAAGAAATACTACAGTATACATAGCCTAAAAAAACAAAATAATAAATGAAACAAAACAACAAACAAACAAAAACATATTTAACAAACAAAGCATAAAGAATATAAAAAGCATTATTTAGTCTAAAGTGGGGATTGGCATAGCTGAGAGTCAGCAGAAGGAAACACTAAACCATAACTACTAAAACACGAATTACCATTGAGAATACATCCAACATGACTTGAAATCATCAATTTAAGCATTCCAATAATATCTTTAAATATCACTGGACTTAGGTTTTCCAATCAATAGACATAGGCTGTCAGATTGGATTAAAAGACAAAGTACAGCCACTTGTTGTGTACAAAAAGGTACCTTAACATTTTAAGTAGGATTAACCTTAGCAAAAAAGGATGAATGAAAGTACAACAGTCAAATGGGTCTAGGATACAAAGAGACATAGCTATCATGGTATCTGACAAAATAGCATTCAAACTAAAGCTGATCAAAAGAGATAAAGAGGGACAGTTCATCCTAATAAATGTAAAATCAATGAAAATATTACCATAAACACAAGCACATCAAACTCAATGATAAACATTTTTCATTTAAAAAAAGACTGCTGGACTAAAAACACAGATTAGCTTCAGTCCATCAACATTAATTCATGTTAATACATCATTTCATATAACAAGCAGATTATGTGCACAAAATATTAACAGATAAGCATTCAAATTAATTGATATCACCCATCAATTGAATTTAAAGTATCTCTAAAAATATTCCAATCAAGCAACAAAGAACAAACACTCTACAAAGCAGTATAAAGAAACTTTAAAAAAAAAGACCACATTATAGGATTAAAAAAAATCTTTACAATTCAAAAAGATTGAAATAACTCTTTGTCTCCCATGTGACTATCATTAAATAAGTTTTAAAATTGGTAATGCAAAAATGCCTACTAAGTATACAACAGCTCATTACTAAGTAATGAATGTGTCAGAGAGGAAATCAAAAAAGAAATAAAAATTTCTTGCAAGAGAATGAAAATTAAAACAACACAGAAAAATAATTGGAAAACAGGAAAAGCGGTCTTGTGGGGGAAATACGTAGTTCTAATTGCCTAGATTAAAATCTCAGAACGAGCAGAGAAAAGCGATTTAATGATGCCATCCAGAAATTTGGAAAATCAATAACAAACAAAATTCAAACCTACTTTATGGAAAGAAATAAGAAAAATTAGAACAGCAAAGAATGTATTGGAACAATACAAAGAATCATTCAGTCTAAAAACTGGACATTTGACAGACATTATCAAAATTGATAGATTCTGAGCCCAGCCTATCAACCGAATGAAAGAGATAACCCCATTTAACAGGATCAGAATTGAACTGGGACTTATAAAACAGACACAAAAAGATATTAAGAATATTATAAGAGAGAATTTCTCCCTAACATCAATATCTTTAAAGAAATAGAGTAATTTCAAGATTCAAACAATCAAATTAAAACCAAGAAGTTTATAATTTAAATAGACTCATAACATGTTAGGAGATTGAAATAGTACTTAAAAGCCTTCAAGCTAAAATGACCCCAAGTTCAGACAGATTTAAGAATAATTTTCACAGTGTAGCAGTAGATGTACATCTATTCCTTCTTAAAAAATATCAAACATGTAGATAAAGAAATATTACTCCAAAACTTATTTCATGAAGATATTTTGATGTTTAAAAGAAAAAAGTGTGAAGGTAAACACTGTACTTACCATAGGATATACCAATAAATGTTTACCAAAAGTTATAAATTATGATGGTTTAATAAATTAGACCTTGTAATGTTTTCCACTAACCATGACTTTACTAACATCAATATTTAGATAGATATTCAGTATCAGCCATTATTTCCCTTTTGTTGAGTGTTTTTAAGTTCAAATAGAGAGCTGCTGCAAGCAATTCATTGTTCAATGTCAGAAGATTAGCTCTAAAAATACACATACATGACTTCTTATATAGACCATAAAGGTTGTATTTCAGCATACATATGTACATATATGCACAAATGTATATGGCGAAAATCCAGAAAAAATATAAATTTAGAGTGGGGAAGTGCATATAGGAAAATTTGTAGGAGAAAAGGTAAGGAAATGTAATTATTTAACAATTTCAAAAATATAAAAGTAAAAGATAGACAATAAAAACAAGATAAAGACAAAGCAAAAGCAAAAGAAAGAACTACAGACTATTGTTCTTAATGAACATAGACTCAAATATGATCAATAAAATACTTATAAACATGATGCATGCTGTGGGAACTCCTTCAGCCAATATGTATTTCTGGCTTGAACTTGTTTATATTGGTTGAAATTCTAATTTTTATAATTGAGATTTGTTCTTATTGTATATAGTTTTGCATTGGGTTTGGAACTCTTTTATTTAGACAAAATGTGGAGTTACTGTGTGAACTCTTTCAACCAATAGCATTTAAGATACCAGCCCCATTTGACAGGGTCTCATATTACAAATGCAGAGATTAAGCTTGAATGGCCTTTCTTGGCTACTGGATTTGGTTCCTTTTCCCCACTCATACAGAGGACTGTTGATCTGTGAGTCTACTCCTAACTAAAGAGCCCTTCATTATGCTACATTCTGAGCTAGTGCACAATACTTTATTGTAACCATCTATACATAAGACATATATGACAAAGATTATAGATATGTCTCAGTTGGGTTTGTCACACAATAAAAGGAGTGGTTTAATACAAAGTAAATAAATGTAACAAACTATTATAGGAAAAAAATTGCTTGATTTTCTCAAGAGATGTAACAACAGCTTTTGTTAGATTAAACCTGCCTTCATCATGAAAATACAATAAATTGTAAGTTAAAAGGAAGATACTTCAACCCAACATATACGGGTTTGAAAACCCCTAGTCAACATCTTAAAAAAAAAAAAGATTGAAGCCATTGCCTTGAATTAAGGAACATGACAGGTATTTCTGCTATTTCTAATAATTTTAAATATTGTTTTCTAAGTACTCACTAGACCAATAAGGTAAAACAAGGAAATTAAAAAGATCCATATAAAGAAAGACATCAAACTACATGTAGATGATATAACACTATGTACTAAAGATCCCCAAAGTTCTATCATTAACCATCTAGAAATGATATATCCAGTAATATAAAGGAATACAGACAGAACTTACACAACTCAATGGCTTTTCTTTACAGCAACAGCAAAAAAAAAAAGTGCATGGGATTCCCCATCACAATAGCCTAAAAGAAATAATCTCCAGTAAGTAAGTGAAGGAACACTACAAAGAAAACGTTTACCTTTTGAATAAAGGGGCAGAAACTTGATTACAAAACCAAAGATTGGTAGAATTAATATTATATTTATGTCAATTTATCCAATGGTACTTACATATTTAATTCAGCTCCTGTATAACTTCTTATTCCATTTTTCACTGAAATAGGAATAAATTATGATAAAATTCACATAGAACTATGGAAGTCCATATGGATCCAAAAATTCTCTGAAGAACAACACTGTAGGGATTACCATACCAGACCAGAACACATATTACAGACATGTAATAAAAACAACATGCTACACACAAAAAACCAGAAGTGTTATCACATAAAACAAAATAGAAGAAAAAATCCATTACCCTTCACAATAAAACACTTGTTTAGATCTGAGATACACGAAACATACCTAAACACAATGAAGAGAACCTATAGCCAACATCAAAATAAATGGAGAGAAAATAAAAACTCAAGGCAGTTCCTCTAAAATCAGGAACAAAACAAGACTGCCCACTCTCTCCATAGCTATTCAAGATATCTAGCAAGAACTTGAATTTGTTGCTAGAACAATAAGACAACCAAAGGAGATCAGGGGATACAAATTGGAAAGGAAGAAGTCAAAGTAACTTCCTTTGCAGATGAAATGATAGTATACATAAGCAACTTCAGAAATTCTCCAGGAAATTCCTACAGCTGATAAACACCTTCAACAAAGTGTTTAGATGCAAAATTTGCTCAAAAAATTAGTACCCCTCCTATAAACAAATGATAAATGGGCAGAGAAAGAACTCAGGAAAATAACACTGCTTACAATAGCCACAAATAACATAAAATATCTCATTATAACTCTAACCAAGTATGTGATAGACCTGTATGGAAAGAAATTCAAACCTTCAAAGAAAATAATGAAGAATATATCAGAAGATAGAAAGATTTCACATACTCACATATTGGTATGCTTAAGAAAGTAAAAACAATCAACTTACCTAAAGGAATCTATAGATGTAATGGAATTCCCATTATCTCAACACAATTCTTTTTAGATCTTGAAAGAATAATATTCAGCTTCATGCGAAAAAAACAAAAACTTCAGGATGTCTAAAGCAATTCTCTACAATAAAAGAACATTTGAAAGTTTCACCATCTCTCAATTCAAGTTTTATTTCAGAGCTATAGTAACAAAAACTTCATGGAATTGTCATAAAAACTCTAAAGTAGATCAATAGAATAAAATTGAAGTTGCAGAAGTAAATCTATACATATACTGATAACTGATTTTCAGTTAAAAAGTCAAAATAATACAGTGGATAAAAGAAAGCATCTTCAACAAATGGTGATGTTGTAATTGGATATCAGCATGTAGAAGATTGCAAATAGATTCATATCTATCACTGTGTACAAAAATAAAATCCAAGTAGATCAAAGACCTCAACATAAATCCAGATGCACTGCGCCTGCTAATATCAATGTGAGTGACAGTTGGACACTCTGTTTCACTTTTGTGATGTTATTCTTCATAACAGGTTGCCTGATCCAGCATCATTATGAGGGAAGGTGCTTAGTCTTGTTGCAACTTGGTATGGCATGTGGGCATGTGTTCTTGGTATCCATGGGAGGCCTGCTCTTTTCCATAATAAATGTAGGGTGAGTGGATGGCGGGAGCAGAGGGAAACTGAAAAGGAATGACTGGGAGGAGAGGATAGAGGGGAAACTGTGGTCCACGGGCAAAAAGTTAGTTAATTAGTTAATTAATTAAAAAAAAGACATCCTTAAAGGAAAAACAATCTCTAAATTATTTATACCACTCTCCTCCTCATCCCAATCTTTTCCCTGTCTTATCTCTGGAACTCCTTCTCAAAATTCTTAGCATTTTAGGCTGGGGGGTGGTGGAGCACACCTTCAACCCCAGCACTCTGGAGGCAGAGGCAGGTGGATCTTTATCATCAAGGCCAGCCTGGTCTACAAGAGCTAGTTCCACGATAGGCTCCAGAGCTACAGAGAAACCCTGTCTTGAGAAACAAAACAACAACAACAAAAACTCTTAGCATTTACCACGTATTTTAAATTACTTTAAAAAATAGTACTAATTTTTAATGGATATGCATATGTAAAAGTATAAAATACATCCTCCTGAAGCTCTTCAGTGTTTTTTTCTACATGTGCTTTTAAGGCTGACCACTTAATATTGGATAAACAATTTAGGAAACTCATTTCTGATAAAGATGAATTCCCCTTCTTTTAGTAGCTATTAATTGCCTGTAGCTCTTCATCCAGTGCTTCTTTAAAGAATGGAACATAGCTGAACATTTGAAACATTAAGCATACAGATAGAGCGATGCAGACTGTCTAGAGGCAGTAGTGTCACAGTCAAAAGAACACTCTGACATGAAAGGTTATATTTTCAACCTAAAAATAATGATATTAGCATCCCAGTGGATGTCTATTTGTTATCTAATCACCCTGACTTCTCTATCATGGTTTTCAAGCATTTAATGAGTGTCTTTGAAGTGGATTCACATTAACTGCTTATACCTTCGTTCAGGCTTGTATGTAGACACATGCACATGATGAAGAAATTAGATTTCTAATTAAGCAATCTACATTAAGGCTGCCTGCCAAATGCAAATAAGTCTTAGGAGCATTTGGTGAGAGATATTTACTGAAGAATATTTGTAGCTATATCCACAGTAACTAGGGAAATATCCAACAAGGTATTGCCAAAATTCCTATACAGAGAGCATGGATTTTGCTTGTTTTTGGAGCCTGTTTCCAATTAGGAGGTTCCACAAATCGCAAATTTTCCCCAACAGATAATCATAAAACATTTCAGAAGAAATCAACAAATATAGACTGTGCAAATAAAAGATGTCTGTGTTGATTAGAAACTATTTTCTCCCCACAAAATCCTAAGAGATATTTACAAATCTTGATAAATTGGATGATATTATTTACTGAATAATCTAAAAGTAAGTAGATAGCAAAATATATCTTCAATTTTCTTTCAGTGATGTGCTATTGATATCTTCAATTTTACAATTCTCATTTGTTTTTTTCTTACTAGCTTCTTCTCTCTAAATTTTAAATTATAAAATTGCTTTCTAAATGTTTAATTTTAAATAAATTTATTTTCAAGGTCATTTAAATAATATAAATATTTTCATTAATAAATTTCCATGACAATTTTATGAGGTTATAATTACAACATTCCCCCTTCCCTTACAAATCCTAATCCCTCTCTGCCCAACTCTCCTTAAAATGTAAGTCCTCATTCTTTGTTTACTATTATTATGTGAATATAAATATACCTATATGCACATATATTTCTCAATATGGTTTACTCATTCAGTATAGTATTATTAAAGTATATATTGTCATTGCTATCTGGTATCAAATAGTCATCTATGATATTTTTTGCACATGTACAGTAGGTTGAACACATTCACTGCTCAATTTTAATTTGGAAATGATCTCTTTATTCTTGCTTTGTAACATATAGAATATATCATTATTATCTGTACTTTTTACACTGTGCTGTTGCCCACAGAACTTCTTAATCCTAATTGTATTTATAAGGTTAAATCAAATTTCCCCACCAATAATTTCTTATACTTCTAACTTCTGGTACACACTATTCTGTTTCCAGTAATGGAGATATCAAATGTGTTTTCTCCATGTATTAGGGAGACCATTAAGCAGTTTTGTTAACATCCATTTACAATGAGAGGGTAGCAAGTTTAGCTACTCACTCATTCTGCAATTTTTTCTTTTCTTTCCTAGCAAAATTCAAAATCATTTTATTAGAAAATTTCTATAAAATTTAGATAACATATAAAATCAAATAGCTTCCTCAAAACATTTAAAGACATGGATTTGGTTAGGAATGGTGTATAAGTTAAATATCTTTAGCAAATAATTATAAGATATCATAAAGGTAAACTATTATTTTTTATTGAAAATAGATTCTTCACCCACCACAATACTTCCAAACCAATTTTCCCACTCTCCGCTTATGCCAGCTGCCCTCCACTTTTCCTCTCCCCAAGATCCACTCACCTTCCTCTTCCTCTTTAGAGAAGAGCAGGCCTCTAAGAGAACTCAGCCAAATAGGGCAAAACAAGATACAAGAAGACAAGGCAAAATCCCTAATGTCTATGCACAGAAATCTTGTAGGGCAGTTCTCTTTTCTATCACCAGAATCTGTCAATAAACTGAACCTTGATTCAGAGAACCGAGTCCATGATCAGCTGGCCAGTATTAACCATAGAGGATTTTTTTTCTGACTCAGATGAGGACAGAGGGATGCAAGGAAGAAGGAGGAGGGGCTTAGACATTTTGCAAGTCATTTGGATCTCTGGAAAGCACAGAGCATAGTAAGCTTTACTTTTTTCTATTACTTTTGAGATTCACCAGGTTAATACTCTACTATCTGACTCCCAAGGTTTTATTAGCAATAGAATTATTTAGATAATTTTTACAGACAAGGCAACCCAACACAGGGAATGGCGTTCCAAGAGCAGGAAAAAGAGTCAGACATACACCCACTCCCACCATTAGCAGTTCTATAAAACACCAAGCAGACAACCATAACATACCCACAGGGCTTGGTGCAGACAAATTCAGATCTGCTCCTTTTAGCTTCAGTCACTGTCATCCCATATGAAGACTATTTACTTGATTCAGTTCTCTTGGTGTCCTCAATCCTCCCTGACTCCTACAATCTTGCCTCCCCCTCTTCCATAGTGTCCTTGACTTCTTAGGAGAGGAGCCTGATAGAGACATCCAATTTATACTTTCTCTATGCCTAATGTCTGTCTGCAAGACTCTGTACATACTCATATCTACTGCTAGAAGAAGCCTCTCTGATGTATACTGGACAAGGCACCACCCTCTAGCTATAGCAGAATATCATTAGGAAATCATTTAATTGATTATATATTTGCGCCACTTGTGTTGCCACCCTATGTTGTTGGGATATCCAGTCTCCAGTTCCTGGCTATCCTGGTAGTGTAGGGCATGAGCTCCATCTCCTGACTTGGGTCTCATCTTAAATCAAACATTGTTTACCTCCTCCCACGACTTCTGCTCCATCAAAGGTCCAGCACATCTTGCAGGCAGGACAGATTATAAATCAAGGGCTGTGTGGCTGAGTTGGAGAAGAGGTTTTTCTTTCCATACTCTGCAGAATATCTTTTTTTTCATCAAAGAGACTAGAAAACAGGGGTGAAGTCAACAGGCAGGTGCAGGTGGGTCTCTGCAAGTTCGAGGCCAACCTGGTCTACAAGAGCCAGTTTCAGAAGAGGCTGTAAGGCTACAAAGAAATTCTGTCTCTAAAAAATGAAAAACAAAACAAAACCATAGTTTTGGGTTATAATATAAGTTAGGGTAGAATGTGAATTAGCTACAACACTTTGGTATCAACAAGATGGAATAGATAATAAAGCATTTTCTCTGAATTTTTCAAATGCAAATAAGCTGGACATTGCTAATGTAATTTTTATTGTATATACTTGTATGTAGTTATTGTACTGTATGCTTTTGTGTTAATTATAAACTTTGCTTTTTATTTATACCAAAAGGGGAAAATGTTGTGTGGTACTTTGTTTGTCCTCTGACAAAATTTGCCTGGAAATCTGAGGGAACAGAAGGCCACTAGTTAAGCATAGAGGTCAGGCCAAGGTAGCACACACCTTTATTTCCAGCACTTGAGAAGCTCATACATTTAATCTCAGCACCTTTTTAGATGAAGGTATATGAGAGGAAGGAAGAAACTGGCAGCTGCTCTCAATTCTCTGATCTAGTTTTACCCCGATATCTGACTCCTGGTTTTTATTGATTAAAATTTAAACTAACGCTTCACATTGCTTTACTGATTCTTTGTACCTTTTCTTTGTTTATTTTATGACTTTAGTTCTCACTTTGATTATTTCTTGCCATCTACTTCTCTCATGTGTATTTGCTTATTTTTTTCTAAAGATTTCAGGTGTGCTGTTAAATTGCTAGTATGAGATCTCCACAAATCTTTGGATAGAGAAGTTAATCTTCAGGCCGCAAAAAAGAGAAACTATTTATAGTTATGATATTTTTGTTGGGTGTAGTAATCTAGGATGGCATATGAGGTTGCTTAGAGTCTGTAACACCAATGTCCAAGCCCTTTTGGCTTTTAGAGCCTTCATAGAGAGGGCAGGTGTAATTCTCACCTTTTTTTCATTCTTCTGTTATCTCTTTTTTATTGATTTTTATTGAGCTCTACATAATTCTCACTTTTAGAGTAACCATCAAGAAGTCAATTATTGTAGGTCAGTCCTTATATGTTACTTGGTCTTTTCCTTTGCGATATTCTGTATTATTTCTTTGCTATATATGTTTGGTCTTTTGATTATTATGTTTAGAGTGTACTTTTTTCTAGTTCAGCCCATTTTTTTTTGCTTGCCACTTGTACCTTAATAAGAATATCCTCCTTTAAGTTAGTAAAAATTTCTTCTATGATTATGTTGAAAATACATTTTTGTGGGCCTTTGATCTGGGACTCTTCTCCTTTTCCTATACCTATTTTTCTTAAGTTTGATCTTTTAATGGTGTCCCTGATTTCCTGGAAGTTTTGTTCTGCAATATTTTAGATTTAACATTTTCTTTGACCAATGCAGGGAGCCATGTAATTGACTTGGCCTAACTGCCTTTAGAGACAAGCGACATATTTAATAATAATAATAATAATAATAATAATAATAATAATAGAATCCCATGGCTTCCAAAGTACAAAACAATCCATTCTTGGTTTTATTCTTTGTGGTCATTTCAAGTGACCTTGCCCAGAGAAGTAAGAAAGGGGCCTACGGACTGATGTATCTACTTCCTGTGATGTATTTCATTGCCTGAGTTTCTGTCTTCCTTCTCTTGTCTTCTGTTGGTTTAGCTAGCATCTATAATTCCTGTTCACAATCCTAAATATTTTATTTAAAGAATATCCTCACTTTTTGTTTTCTTTATTATCTATATTTGCATTTGCATGTCTTGAACTATTATAATGATTTTCTTCAATTGTTTTACCCCCCCTTGGCTTTCTTTAATATTTTTTTTAATTTCTGCTTTTAGAACTTCGATCATCATATAGTTAGCTTTAAGAAGGTTTTTTCTTGTGTTTTAGCTATGCTGGAATACTCAAAGCATACTGTGGTATATGGTAGCGCATCTGTGGAGATCTACTGCTCTGAGTGTTATTGTGCTCTTAACATTTGACATCTGTGTTTGATGTGATTTTAGATGTAGGTGATGATTTCTGGATTCGTCTCTTTTTTTTTGGCAGGAGGAGGGTGAGTGTTTTGTTTCTTGGTTTCTGTTTTTGTTTCCCTGTGATTTTTTACAGAATCTGTTGACTATTCCTTTCCTGGTTTACTAGGCTTCTCAGTTGGGTTGGTGTGTTCTAGCCTTGTTAGTTGGGTTGGTGTGTTTATAAGAATATTTGCTGGTGTTATAGACTGAGGAAAAGGAAGCCAGGGGAAATGGTCTATTGCAGCACAAACGTCCACCCTAAGAATTTGTTTGGGGTTAACAGAGAAAGTGAAGACAGTCTGCTAGCTGCCTATCTGTTCCTCTGGCAGGTATGGCCTGTGGCTGAACAGAGAGTACCCATTACAGATACAAATTAGGACACAGAGATGAGGCATGGAAGGACGGTGAGTGAGGAATGGTCTGTGGGATACACAGGAGGCTTTGAAATAAAGAAGGGAGGTGGCTGATAACGCTGTGTTTCAATGCGAGGGATGACCCTGAGAACAGGGTGTCGAGTAACAGAGGTTGTGGGGAATTCTGAGGGCAGCCTTCTTTCTTTGCCATTTATGACCCATCTCATCAATACTTATTTAGTATTTCTCTGAATACCCCTTATATCTAAATTAATGCATTTAATTGCCACTTATTCTTTAATTTATTTCATAACTTTATTCAAATGTTTGTGCACCTTTCCCCAACATACAGGATTCTTAAAAAGACAAAAACACTGATAACGACTTATGCTGGAGAGGTTGTGGGGAAAAGTGAACACTGCTCCATTGCTGGTGGAAATGCAAGCTGGTACAAGCCTTTTGGATGTCAGTGTGATGATTTCTCAGAAAATTAGGAAACAGCCTTCCTCAAGACCCAGTAATACCACTTTTGGGTATATATGAAAAGGATGCTCAATCGTGACACAAGGGCATGTGCTCAATGATGTTCATAACAGCTTTGTTTGTCACAGCCAGAACCTGGAAACAACCTAAATGTCCCTCAACCAAAGAATGGATAAGGAAAATGTGATACATTTACACAATGGAGTACTACACATCAGAAAAAAANCAACCAAAGAATGGATAAGGAAAATGTGATACATTTACACAATGGAGTACTACACATCAGAAAAAAATAATGGCATCTTGAATTTTGCAGAAAAATAGATGAGCCAGAAAACATTATTTTGGGTGAGGTAACACAGACACAGAAAGACAATTATCACATGTACTCATAGATGGTTTTTAAACATAAAGCAAAGAAAAACAGCCTACAACCACAATCCCAGAGAACTTAGACAATAATGAGGACACTAAGAGAGAGTTACATAGATGTAATCTACATGGGAAGTAGAAAAAGACAAGATCTCCTGAGTAAATTGGGAGCATGGGGACCTTGGGGGAGGGCTGGAGAGGGAAAGGGAGAGACAGGGAGGGGAGCAGATCAAAATGTAGAGCTCATTAAAAATTAGTAAACTAAAAGATAAAAGAGATTAAGAATCAGTTGAAATTTAAAAAAACAAGACAAAATTTCAGAAAATCTTATAGAAACAGGGAGGGGAACACTTAATGTAAGAGCAAAGTTTTGGTCATTTTAAACAGTGTATGACTAGGGTGTGATCCATGGTACATAACTTAACTAAAATTTCTGAAGCTGGGGATTCTATTACTTAGGAACACAGAGGAGTGGAAATATAGCCTTTAATGAAAGGATGAGAAAACGTGTAATTAAATCTTAGGAGAAGAACAAAAGTTTAATTTTCTCTAATATACTTATTTTTCAGAGCAAAGTACACAACCATGGTTTCACATTCCTCAGTAGGCATTGCTTCTACTGTTCTAAGAATGGTAGATCATGAAAAAGCAAAACAGTATCTGGGAGAAATATCAACATCTATAGTAAATGTGTTTTAGATTCCCCCACAGAATCTTAAGCTGTCACAGAACTTTCTTTATTCACTGAATCATCAATTAACATAGTAAAGATCCTATGTTAAGTCAGAATGGATTATATTAGATGGTAATCTAAGAGTGCTGAGTCATAGCTGAACTGTTAAAATGCAGAATAAAAATGGAATATGCTCTTTCTCTACACATTGTAATGAATGACATTCTTCTGGGAACAAGCAAGAAATCCATGCAAAGAATGCATCCCAAACACACTCAGAGCTCCTTAGGGTTTGATGAATTAAGAAAGCAAGAGTGTATGAATCAGAAAGGTTAGAGATTCCAAGAAACATTTGACTAGTCAGTGTTTCTCCCCCTTCATAATCTGAAGTCCCTATATCAAGTTCCTCATTTCATGGTGATAGCCAACCATAAAATTGTTTTCATTGATCTTTGATAGCTGTAATTTTGTTACTTTTATGGATTGTAATGAAAGTATCTGATATGTAGAATATCTGATATCCAACCCCTGTGAAAGAGTCACTCAACCCAAAGTGGTCAAGACCCACAGGTTGAGAAACACTCTACTAGAGGCTCAGAAATATCTTTTCATTGTAAAAATGAAATAAATGACATCATTTGCTATTGCATCATATTATAGTTAAAAATTCAGATTTACTCTCTTTTAAAGAACATTTAAATACAATAAAAAGATCACTATCACTTTGTTCTTCATAAGTAGGAAAAGCAACACTTTTATCATTTCTCTATTCTAACAAGTTATATTTTATCACTTGGTGTAGTGTTTTGTGGAGTAAAACCTTAATAAGTAGCATTCAACTGTCCACTCACCTAAGCAAATCTCATGAACTCTAGAGTAAGACTGACTTAAAAAATTAAGCATAAAACAGTTCTACTGTAAATTTTCAGAATGAGATATGATAAAAATTGAAAGGTTAATAGTCATCAAAATGTTGACAGAAACTAATTTTAAATGGAAGTATTAATGAACGTACTTTATATCAAAATTCTACATTTCTTTCAGGCTTATGAAATAAACTTTATTATCTAATAAAATAGAAGGCTAAACTAAATCAGCAAGAACTCTTATTTTTAATTGGGTCAAAGGACACTGAACAATATTTGTGTTTTCTATGTTAAATGGTCTGCCCTTTATAATGTAATTAACATTATAATCTGCTAATTATAAATACATTTTAGTTCACTGATGACTTGAACTTAAGAAAGCACTGGCCATTATGCAAATCCAAATTAATATTTGTAAGAACTGCTTTTCTCTCTTTGTGTTGAAGCTGTACCACATATGATAAACACTGTAGATATATAGTTATATATGCTGGTATCATATACAGGAAATATTAAATCATTTTATAATTATAAAGAAAGGGATAAATCTCAAGTCTCTCATTTTATTTTGAACTAAATGAAGAGCAGAGGAGAAAAACAATTACCTTTTATCATAGTGTAATGATATAATTCTTATTGCTCATTATGCTAGAACCATATAGGTGACCCAAAATTATAAATAACTTTCATTTTATAGGACAAAATTATTATTTTGTTAAGTATTTATGTCATAGTGAGTCTTCAAGCATAAGAAAAATAAAAGGAAGAAACAAATTTGATATTGAAGAGTTGTCTAAGCAGTATTTAGTTAACATCTGTAATCAACATCCGCATAAAACAACTCACAATCTCCTACAGATCCACCACCAGAGAACATGATAGCCTCTTTTAGCCTTC
Organism: Bramus lutescens; assembly: GCA_001685075.1. Classification (NCBI taxonomy): domain Eukaryota; kingdom Metazoa; phylum Chordata; class Mammalia; order Rodentia; family Cricetidae; genus Bramus; species Bramus lutescens. The sequence goes on along the minus strand of LOEQ01006761.1, from coordinate 180,575 downwards.
CCGGGACTGAAGTCATGTGCATAATTACACCTCCTTTCTCTCTCTCAGAGAGAGAGAGAGAGAGAGAGAGAGAGAGAGAGAGTCTTGCTGTCTCTCTCTCTCTCTGAATATTAAAAAAATAAAGTTGCACTCCTTAAATTGCTGGTGGGAGTGAATACTTTGGTAGTCAGTATAGCAATTCCTCAGAAAACTGGAAATCAACCTACCAAAGGACCCAGATACACCAATCAATCTTAGGCCTATCCCCAAAGGATGCTCAATCATACCACAAAACACTTGCTCAACTAGGTTAATAGCAGCTATAGTTGCAATAGACATAACCTGGAAACAACCTACATGCCCTCTGCCAAGGAATCAATAAAGAAACGGTGGGGCATTTACATAAGGAAGTCTTACTCAGTTGATAAAAACAAGGAGACCAAGAAATTTGAAGACAAAAGAATGTCGTCGCGAGTGAGGTATCCCAGACCCAGAAGAACAAACGTGGTATGTACCCATGGATAAGTGGATATTGATTGTAAAATAATACAAAATTGTGCTACAATCCAGCTATGGAGAGAGACTAGGTAATAAGGAGAGTTGATGTGTGGACACCTAGATCTCCTTGAAAAGGGAAACAGATGAGATTTCATGAGTAGTAGCGATCAGGTTGGGGTGGGACAGGGGAGGGGAGAGTTCTGAGGGGGGGACAGCAATGGGGCATTTTGGGATCCTGCAGAAGCCTGGCACAAGGAAACCCCAGATGTCTATGGGAAGTACTCCAGCTTAAACTTCTAGAAATAGTGGGTAAGTAGCCACAGCTTCCTCTCTCCTGACCCAATCATCATCAGAGTCATCATCCAGCAAGTGATGATGGCAGATGCAGACCTACAGCAATACATTAGGCTTAGTTTGATAAACCTGCAGAGAAGAATGATACATGAGTGTAGGAGACAGGAGGCTCAAGGACACTGCAGAAAAGCTCACACCATTAACTAACCTCTGCTCATAGAGTCTCCCAGAGACTGGACAACCAAGGAGCCATCATAATACTGACCTAAGCACAGTACATATGTTACAGTTATGCAGTTTGGACCTCTTATAGAACTTCTAACAGGAACAGGGATTGTCTCCAACTTTTTACTGCCTTTTAGGACCCTACTCTTCATACTGGGTCACCTTGCCATGCCTTAATACATAGTGAGGACGTTATTCTTACAGCAACTTGATATGCCATGTTTTATTGATCCTCATAGGAGACTTGCACTTTCGTGGATGGCGACGGAACAGGGGAATATCGGAGAAAGGGACTGAGAAGAATAAAAATAGAAAAGAATTAAAGTTCTAAAACAAAGTGTATCCTTAAATGGATACTTTCTCTCAAATTCTTCCCTTTCTCACCCACATGACCATGGGCTTCTCCACTGGAATACTCTAGGAATATTAAAGCAAATTTCTTCCCCTATGTGACTGTAGAACATTTAGAACCTGTTGAATTTAAAGAATTTGCAATGGTCAGATCTGGTGTTCGACATTTCCACTGCTACTTGATAAACATTAAATTAAATATTTTCAATGAATTTGCATTTATAAAGTATCTTTTTGCATCATTTTTCTTAAAATGTTTTTTACCAAAAATATGTATATGAGCTTGATTATTTTCTCATTGGATTAAATATCTAATATGGTCATCCTTAGTATTATAAGAAAATAGAATTTGATTCCTTATGTTATCAGAAGTTATATTCAATTGATATTTAAGCTGATCTTTTTTGTAGGTTATCAATGAAATAAAAGTGCACCAATTTACTTTAAATTAATATAAACATAGAATCATAGGTTGTGAACACTTGTTTTATTCTGCAGTAAACAGAGTACTAATTTCATGTCCACGTCTTTCCTCAGTGGTAGGTATGTGAAAATAAATTAATTGATGCTTTCAGTTTGAGTCTTATCAGGGGTGTGAGTGGGAAGCAGATGTATAAACTCATCATGGTAATTGGTGTTCTAAGTTATGCTGCAGTAATAAATGTCTACAGGGAAGATGGGAAAGAATTTCCAGAGAAAGCCGTGTTTGAAAATAATTTTGACAGTTGACTGAAAAGGGCAGTGAACAAAATGTAACCCCTAGAAGAGATTTACAGTAACAAAGATTGTGCTTCATCCACCTCCAACAATTCAAATAAAGGAAGGAATCATGAATTGATTTTTAAGCCTTTGGAGCACTGAAAACCTAAGTTAGAGGGTTAGGATTTTAATCTATAGTAATTCTAAATGTGAAGAGAATTTGGACTAGAAATTTCTTGATGACAGTACCTACAGTGGACTTTTCTACTCATTTCAGTGAATCAAACTTTGTATTTTCTCACACTGAAGTTCAGTTAACTCAGATTTGCCAAGGTCTGACACAAACTTAGATTTTCTATACCTGAGAAAGATTACTGGAAAGATTACATTTTCACATTTAAAAAGAGTAGCCTTGGAATTATTTTCTTAATTTAAAAATGCTGGAGTCAGAATTTTATATTTGGCAAGATTATGTAGAATATTTTAAAATACAAATTTAAAATTGTATATTTCAAAAATACAGTTATTGAGACTTTAACTAGTCTGAATTCTTAATTCTCAAATACCTCTAAGTATCAAAGGACCATGAGTCTCATGTTGAAAATCAGTTTGGTACTATAATATGCCATAACTGCATGAAAGAGATGTAGTAATATAATGACTTTGCACAAACTGTTTTCTGAGACTTTCTGTGCCTTATGCGAGACCATGGTCTGTGATGCACTTGCAGTGAAAACATTTTTATTCTCAACAAGGTTTAACACTCACTCATGAGAAAAAAAGTGCATGTCATTTTTAAAGTTTTACAGAGAAGAAATCTGAAAAATAACATGAACAAAAAAGACATTTTGACCTTCCACTGAAAGGAGTCTCATGACCCCTAGATGAGAATTACCCTTGTCTACATCCACAGAAGAGCAATGATTTTATGTCCAAATCAAAAGACACACAGAGGGGCATGAGAGACAAGAGGCCTTGCAACTGTACTTTACAGTGCTCATTGCTCACACTTTCTCTCACTGTCCTTACCACACCCAGAACAAAGGCCCGGATTCCTCACTGTTAACATTTGTTCTTCTCCCTTTAATGAAACATTGTGTTCATATTTTTCTTCTTAGTAATCTGGATCTGTTACAGATCCAAGGAAGTTGGGGATAGAAAGAAATGTAGTTTTCTCTCTTGTCTACCAATAAATAAATAGTTGAAGAACCCATATGATCTCCCTGGCTTCAGAAGTTTATATTAATATTCCTTTTGCTGGGCATTTGTGACTCTTCCATGACAGATTCCTGGTATGGAATTAAAGATCACAATGGTATAAGCTCTAAACATACTTTACAATGAAGCTTTTAAAATATCAACATATCAAAAATAATTTGCATTATTATTATAGCTCAATAGAATTACACACAACAGGAGAAACAGATAAATTTTCAAAACTTATTATTTTTCATTTTAAACTTATTTTCTTCATTTCTTTCTAAGTATTTTCTAACAAATATATAATCAGAATATAAAAATTGCCAATAACTTTCTTTGGATTTCATATTCTGATTTTAAATTTGTTAGAAAATAAAATATATTTGTACTTTCTCTTTTAAAAGTGAACAGATTTTATTATTTCTAGAATGTTTGAATGAAATTGTCCATATTTATATGTCCATTCAGTAAAATTTTTACATCTCTTGCCTATAAGAAATTTCTTCACACCTCAGCTAATTCATCATTATCTATTTTTATTATTATTATTATTTTTAAAAATATTTGCAAAAACTCATTTAATCTATATTTCATGCTATGCTCATAGATTTTATCTATATCACACAATTACTTTCAAAATCTCAGTGTTAGAAATGAGTTTACATATTAGAATATTTTCTTTTTATTATAA
>LOEQ01006761.1:156477-176090 GCA_001685075.1 Bramus lutescens | reverse complement strand
TTCTGCTCCTCATTTGGGCCTTGGGAGCTCGGTTCAGTGCTCCAATGTGGGTCTACGTCTCTATCTCCATCCATCGCCAGCTGAAGGTTCTATGGTGATATGCAAGATATTCATCAGTGTGGCTATAGGATGAGGCCAGTTGAGGTGACCTCTCCTCAGCTACTCGAGGAAAAAGCTGGGGCCATCTTCTTGGACACCTGGGATCCCCTCTAGAGTCAAGCTTGACAACACTAAAATGGGTCAGAGGAATTATATTGCAGTTGGTCTGCCTATAAAACTCTAAGCTCTTATACAATAATGAATAATTTGATGTTGTCTTTCATCTCTAGAACACACCAAAGCTTTTATTACATTAGTAGAAAGAGTCATATTTCTAAAGACAAAAAAAGAAAATTATTTTCTGATAAAGGAAAAGAACACTTTAACATCTCATGTATACTTCTGTAAGGAAGGCTCAGGAGACTTTGGTCAAAACTTTCTATTGGTCATTACACTGAAACAAATGATTAACTACTTAAAATCTGAAAATACTATTATTCACTGAACAGATGTATGCAAGTCATCCATGAATGAGAAAATTAAGGCACATTATTTTTTGTTTTGTTTTGTTTTATCAAGATAGGGTTTCTCTGTAACTTTTGAGCCTATCCTGGAACTAGCTCTTGTAGACAAGACTGACCCTAAATTCACAGAGATTCACCTGCCTCTGCCTCCCAGGTGTTGGTATTAAAGGCAAGTGCCACCATAGTAAACTATGTTAATTGCAGTGTTTCCTAATACAGACTATAGGAAAGTTTTATTCTGATCTTAACATTTTCAGATATCAGAAATCTTGAGAATAAAAGATTGTCACAAGATTTCACAGCCACTACGAGGCTAGACGTGAACTGAGTTCTCATTAGCCTAGAATAATAAGTCCAAGTTCTCACCGCACCATGCTTTCTACATTGCTAAGAACATATACCAGCTTATAGTATTTTGTTGTTTTTGTTTTTGTATGTGTATATGATATACATACTTCAACTAAGTAACTGTATAAATGCTTAGCTTATATTCATTTGATAAGAAAATATTATTTCATTTACACATGGGAGGATAATTTTTAAACTCTTTAATATTTTCACTCTACACTAAGTTCACCATCATTAACTCATGAAAAACAATACACTCAAATATAATAAATGGAAGCTTGTGTTTCTTTGCATTAGGTAATGAAATTTTATATTTCTTTATGCAGATTATTGGTGGCATAAGAGAAAACATGTTATTGGAAATCAAATATCATATGTGGTGTGGGAGAATTGTCTGTAATCTGTCAATCATGTTTTAAATAAACGCTGATTGGCCAGGCAGGAAGTATAGGCTGAAAAACCAGGCAGGAAGTAGAAATCATGCAATGAGAACAGGAGAATTCTGGGAAGGAGGAAGTTGATTCCTCCTACTCCTGCACAGATCACCGAAGCAGCAGGGTGTGATCTGCCCCAGTGAAAAAGGTACTGAGCCACATGACTAACATAGATCAGAACTATGGGCTAATACAAGCTTCAAGAGCAAATAAGTAGCCTGACCTAATGGGATAATCAGCTTTATAACTTATGGAGATTCTCTGTGTGATTTTCTTTGAGGCTTGCTGGCTGTGGGGTACCAGGCAGGACAGAAACCCCAACAAGCAGCCTGCTCATGTTACAATATGAAGCATTTTAAAAGGTTCGCCTGGCCTTTATCAGCCTCAACTAGGCAGATAGGACTAATCCAGGAAGCATACTGTTATTTATGTCTTGCTTATTAATGTTAAACTGTCCTTTCCAAGTCCTTGCCTTAGAAGCCCAAGGCCTCCTATGATTTTCAGGTTGTCCTGCAAAAAATGTGGCTGTACTAGGCTCCTGACCTGCAACCAGTCAAGGACCTGTCCTGTCTTGTGTGATCTTTTTCTGAAGATGATCTGTTCAAGGAAATACCCACCACATACACATTCTGTGGACACATTTTGTTAAGATTTCAGGTCCTGGAACAGACTTGTGAAATAGGCACCTGGAATTTGCGGCTTGATTCCCAAATGCCATTGGACCTACTTTGACAAAATCCTTTTAAATTGGGGCTGACACCATATGCCCTTGATGACTAAAATTTTTGCTTGCATATTCCTATGATTTCCGAATATTGATTTTCCTTCCCTGCTTCTCTTGCTGTTTGCTGTTTGTCTGCATTCCTGGCATGGGATCTGGGATTCACACTGGGATTCTCCCTGCAATGGATCTGTCCTCCCTGGCTCCCTAAGCTGTATAGTTGTTCCTTCCTTTTGATTCTGCTCTTCCTTACAGCATCCACTGATCTGGCCCTCAATGTGACACTCTGTGTGCTCATCTAGATTATGTAGCCTACTCCAGAATTTTTAAGTTGGTAAACAGTTTCCTTGAAAAAGAGGATGTGTGTGTGTGTATGTTAATATATAAGTGCAAATAATGTGGCCACAGTATGCTTGTTTTGTGTATGCTTGCTTGCTTTAAAATCTGTGAAACTTGTAACTCCAGATTACAATAGCTCTGGAAATATACAATCATGTGGATAGCCACCATCTTTTATAAGAGTATGCATGTGTGTTGTCCTAATGAAGGAGGGATTTCACCTCCAATATATTCTGACTTACTAAAACTCTCCTAATCTTCTTGCCTCTACTGACATTGGTAAGCTGTAACTGATTGGGTAACCTACATGCCTAAATTTAACTTATATGACTCTTGGACTTGCAGGTCCCACAGAAAAGTGACTGCTGAAGCTGCCTAAAGAAAGTGAGACAGTCCTTTGGGGATCCTGCTTCATGAAAGGGTCTGCCAAACATTTTTGCAGGACACAGAAGGAACACACTGACAAACTGCCAATATAGGTGGAACTGTCTTTGAAATTTCTTGCTTCATGGAAAAGTTTGTTGTATATTATGGGCCAGTAGGCTGAAGATGGGTGCCCACAATGTCACAGAAGAATTTTGAATGACTGTACAGGGACTGAGATGTCTATGTCAATTCTAGAGTTTTGGAAATTGCTTACAACGAATTTCTTGATTACGTAGGTAATATTGTATCCTTCTGGGGTCTTCTATGGAGTTGAAGAATAGATAGTTATAACTATAGTTTTCCTTAGTTATGATAAAAGATAAAGNCAATGAGAACAGGAGAATTCTGGGAAGGAGGAAGTTGATTCCTCCTACTCCTGCACAGATCACCGAAGCAGCAGGGTGTGATCTGCCCCAGTGAAAAAGGTACTGAGCCACATGACTAACATAGATCAGAACTATGGGCTAATACAAGCTTCAAGAGCAAATAAGTAGCCTGACCTAATGGGATAATCAGCTTTATAACTTATGGAGATTCTCTGTGTGATTTTCTTTGAGGCTTGCTGGCTGTGGGGTACCAGGCAGGACAGAAACCCCAACAAGCAGCCTGCTCATGTTACAATATGAAGCATTTTAAAAGGTTCGCCTGGCCTTTATCAGCCTCAACTAGGCAGATAGGACTAATCCAGGAAGCATACTGTTATTTATGTCTTGCTTATTAATGTTAAACTGTCCTTTCCAAGTCCTTGCCTTAGAAGCCCAAGGCCTCCTATGATTTTCAGGTTGTCCTGCAAAAAATGTGGCTGTACTAGGCTCCTGACCTGCAACCAGTCAAGGACCTGTCCTGTCTTGTGTGATCTTTTTCTGAAGATGATCTGTTCAAGGAAATACCCACCACATACACATTCTGTGGACACATTTTGTTAAGATTTCAGGTCCTGGAACAGACTTGTGAAATAGGCACCTGGAATTTGCGGCTTGATTCCCAAATGCCATTGGACCTACTTTGACAAAATCCTTTTAAATTGGGGCTGACACCATATGCCCTTGATGACTAAAATTTTTGCTTGCATATTCCTATGATTTCCGAATATTGATTTTCCTTCCCTGCTTCTCTTGCTGTTTGCTGTTTGTCTGCATTCCTGGCATGGGATCTGGGATTCACACTGGGATTCTCCCTGCAATGGATCTGTCCTCCCTGGCTCCCTAAGCTGTATAGTTGTTCCTTCCTTTTGATTCTGCTCTTCCTTACAGCATCCACTGATCTGGCCCTCAATGTGACACTCTGTGTGCTCATCTAGATTATGTAGCCTACTCCAGAATTTTTAAGTTGGTAAACAGTTTCCTTGAAAAAGAGGATGTGTGTGTGTGTATGTTAATATATAAGTGCAAATAATGTGGCCACAGTATGCTTGTTTTGTGTATGCTTGCTTGCTTTAAAATCTGTGAAACTTGTAACTCCAGATTACAATAGCTCTGGAAATATACAATCATGTGGATAGCCACCATCTTTTATAAGAGTATGCATGTGTGTTGTCCTAATGAAGGAGGGATTTCACCTCCAATATATTCTGACTTACTAAAACTCTCCTAATCTTCTTGCCTCTACTGACATTGGTAAGCTGTAACTGATTGGGTAACCTACATGCCTAAATTTAACTTATATGACTCTTGGACTTGCAGGTCCCACAGAAAAGTGACTGCTGAAGCTGCCTAAAGAAAGTGAGACAGTCCTTTGGGGATCCTGCTTCATGAAAGGGTCTGCCAAACATTTTTGCAGGACACAGAAGGAACACACTGACAAACTGCCAATATAGGTGGAACTGTCTTTGAAATTTCTTGCTTCATGGAAAAGTTTGTTGTATATTATGGGCCAGTAGGCTGAAGATGGGTGCCCACAATGTCACAGAAGAATTTTGAATGACTGTACAGGGACTGAGATGTCTATGTCAATTCTAGAGTTTTGGAAATTGCTTACAACGAATTTCTTGATTACGTAGGTAATATTGTATCCTTCTGGGGTCTTCTATGGAGTTGAAGAATAGATAGTTATAACTATAGTTTTCCTTAGTTATGATAAAAGATAAAGTATATATAAATGTTGTAACTGTAATTCTTGATTGATACCTCTTTTGTTTTGTAATCTTACTATCATAAAGTTAAAACCTTCCTCTTTATTTGGACCAAAAAGAGGAGGTAATGTCAGAATTGATGTATGCTGTGAATATGTCCCATTGCCATTGGTTATTAAAGAAGCTGCTTTTGGACAATGGTTTAACAGAGTAAAGCCATGCTAAAAGAGGTATATAGAGGGAGTAGGGCCAGTCAGAGATAAAACATGTAGCTGCTGACAGAGACAAATGCTTCTGCTGGAGCCTGTCAAAATTTTGCCAGGAGGCTCTGACCTTGTGGTGATGCGCAGATTAATTGAGATGTGTTAATTTAGGATATAAGCATTAGCTAGAAAATATGCTTAAGCTATTTTCCAATCAGCATAGGAATTAATAAAGATTTCTGTGTGATTATTTTGGGAGTCTGGGTGGCCAGGAAACAAGCAAGTATCCTCCACCAACACAACATTATTCAAATTTTAATAAAGTGTTTATCTATGGCTTTCAAAAGTAACATTTTTGGCCTATTAGCAAATGGATAAGAAAACCATATTTTTAAAATTGGAGATAAACAGCAGCTCATCATTTTAAAAATGTTAACAATACCTTGGTTATTTGTTTGTTTTCAAACAGAATATGGGAATACAACTCTTATTATGAAGGCTGCTTGTTGGTTCCTGGCTACTCAGCCCCAAAATAATCACAAAGATATTAATATTATTTAAATCACTGCTTGGCCATTAGCTATAGCTTTTTATTGGCTAACTCTTACATCTTAATTTAGCCGATTTCCATTAATCTGCATCACCATGAGGTTGTGGCCTATCGGCAAAGTTTCAGCAAGTCTGTCTTGGATGCCAGCTCCATGGTGTCTCTCTAACTCCTTCTTCTTTTCTCAGCATTCAGTTTAGTTTTCCCCGCCTACCTCTGCTCCCTGCGTAGGCCTAAGACAGTTTCTTTATTAACCAATGGTATTCACAGCATACAGAGGGGAATCCCATACCATACAACCAGTCCTAAAACTGGCTAATCTGCTTTATTTCCTGTTTCTTTTAGTATCAATCCTTGATATCTTACTTCCTTTATTTCCTTCTTTATTAGCCCATTCTATTCTCTGTTGCTATATTCATTTTGACAATTTCATACTTATAGATTATACTTTATGATTATATTTCCTCATTTTTCTCTCATAAGCTTACTCACTCTAGTTGATCTGTCTTCCCAAATAGTATCCCTCCTAATTTCATAAAATTTGTTGATTTATGTAATCACTAAAATGCTTTCAATTTTTTACAATAAATTTCATATTCCATAATACAAGTGAAGATTTTTTTTAAAGACTAGGAGAGGACTACCAGGGCTAAGCATCTGCCCTGTAAATGTGAGGACATGAGTCAGGTTTCCTAGAATTAAAGAAAATGGTGGGTACACATGGCAACACACCTGTACTTCCCACCTGGGAAGGCAGATTCCCAGAAGAAGATGGCTAAGGAGACTGACCACGCCAGCAAGTATATGATTTTGTTGAAGATGATGGCTAAGGAGACAAACCATACCAGCAAATATATAGTTTGATTAAAGACAATCGCTAGGAAGAGTAACCATACCAGCAAGTATCTGATTTCGCTGAAAAAAAAAAAGTAGAAGAGTAATCTAGCATGATATATTCTGCATCAAATTTAGTCAAACACATTCAGGACACATATGTGAACCCACATCACAAAACAAGTGCCCACACATAGTGAAAAATTCACTCTTTACACATATGCACACGCATACACAAGAAGATTGACACAATTTAAAACATGGGGAAAAGACATTGGATGACTATTTCTCCAAATAAAATAACTCAATGACAAGTAGCCACTTTTAAGATGTCAAAAAAATATTCATTAAGAAAATAAAAAATAAATAAAAATGAAGTTACATTTGACACATCCAAATGATTCCAAGGAAACTGGCTTTTAGATAAATATGGTTTATCTAAATTTGAAAACACAGAAAGTGTGGTGGTATCCATAAAGTCTCTACATATTCAAGTCAAGATATATTGATCCAAGCACTGGTGTTGTGGAGTAGATATGAGATGGAACCCTTGAACAAGAACCTGGTGTGGACCGAATTATGAACATTGATGTTTGACAAAGTTTGAGAATTTCAGCATTGCAGACCATACTTCTCCAACACCTTTTTACTTTCATTTTTAATGATTTTTACTATTAATGCCTTTCCATTTGGGAAATTTTGGGTGGGATTTCGAAAAAGGATGAAAATGTGCACAAAATAATTTTGGGAAGGAAATCCCTCTCACCTCAGAATCAGGAATCCCATTGTGTCCTCCTAATTACGCCAAAAAGAGCACTGCTAGAGATTTCCTAAACACAGCTGATCCCAAGCCTACAATTCAGGTCCAGCACCTGAGGATCTAAAGAGCAAAAGTTGACCTAATAAGCATAGAGAGATAAGAATGGTACAGTACAATTGGAAGGGAGTGAGATGTCAGGATCTCTCTTCTGGTAGCATATGGAGGGAGTAGGTCAATAGGGTGGTACTAAGACACATTAAAACAATTGGGGAGCAGCTTGGTACTATCCCCTTCAGAAATAAAAATTGCTCTTAAATTGGAGCTTAGGGTCTGCTCCTCGGAAGAAATCCTATTCCAAAGGTTAGGCATTTGGATAAGGGCCTATTTTCCCTCAAGGGCTTAAGGAAAGTTTCTGTTTGCTGAAGTAATTATTCTACTTGACCCTCACAAGAGGAACTCAAGGCCCTTCCATTGACATATGCCTGGCGCATATTATCAAGGTCAATGCTAGATTACTCAACCTCTGATCTCAAGCCATACCTCAACTCATGTGTCTCCTTTCTCCCAGACAAATCTATGTGTAACTTTAAAGTATGAAAGGTATGTTCGTTTTTCAATAAGTGTGCTGTCAACCATCCTGATTCACCCTTATATCAGATCTCATGGCATCCCTTTGTACCCTTCCCCACCAAACAGGTCCCTGGCAAGAACCTATTTTCCGTTGATGCCTGATTTTCTCCAGTGCAAAATATCTCACAAGGTACAGAGATCATATATAGGAGTTGTTGACCTACACAGGATGAACTCAATAGTATTTTTGTGGACTATTTTCCCATTTTGCTTTATTTAGGTATATTTGTCATATTGGTCTTTTTATTTGTGTGATCTTTTATGGTGTATTTCTTTATTATTGTTGCTTGTTTGCTTTGAAAAAAAGGAGAGAGAGAGAGAAAGAATATAATGTTCTGTGGTTGGGGAGAGTTGGAGGAGCTAGAATATACTAGAGGATGGAAAAATATCAGGCAAAAATAATTTCAACCAAAACCAAATTTATTCTAAAACAATGAATACTGGTTAGTTTTAGAATATATTAAAATTATTTTTAATGGTGGAAATGCAGTATATGAAACTACTATAAGATATCAAAATTTACACCATATAGCCTAAAGAACTAAGGGAAGGTATCAAAACCAATGACTTCCCACACATTCATGGCAGTTTAATGAATGAAAGTCAGTATATGAGCACAACACAAGGGTCAATAGAGAGATAAATTAATTAATATTTTAGATAAATTGCATATGTATTCAGCTTAGCTAAATTGAATGCTCTCTGGCCACATTCTGTAACAGGGGATTTTTTTGAAATATGTACTAGGACAGGGGTGGGTTGTTAGATCCTTAGCAGTTCTACCTGAAAGCAATGGGAATGTTTGGTTAATTGAAATTAAATGATTTGTTATTTTTTGGAGGTTTACTTTTTATTTAAAATTTTTATTCATTTTACATACCAACAACAGTTGTTCCTCCCTCCCCTCCCCCTGCTTCCTCCCCAGACTTCCCCACCATCCCAACCCAGCATCCACTCCTCCCAAGGGGTGAGGCACCCACATGAAGAATCAACAAAACCTGGCACATTAAGTTGAGGCAGTACTAGGTCCCTTCCCCCTGCATCAAGTTTGTACAAGGCATCCTGCCATAGGGAATAGGCTCTAAAAAAAGTTATTCATGCACCAGGGACAGATACTGGTCCAACTGCTAGGGGTCACAAATAGACAAAATCACACAACTGTCACCCACATAGAGAGGGCCTAGTTCCATCCCATGCAGGCTCCCCAGCTGTCAGTCCAGAGTTCAAGTGCTCACAGGAGGTCAGCTCAGCTGTCACTGTGGATTTTTCTGTCATGATCTTGATTACTCTTACTCATATAATTTCTCCTTATTCTCCTCAACTGGACCACCAGAGCTCTGTCCTGTGCTTGGCTGTGGATCTGTTCATTCACTACTCTGATTACATGAGAAGGCAAGTTCAAGCTCCTTCTCCACTACTACTAGGAGGCTTAACTGAGGTATGTATGTGGATTCCAGGAAATTTCCCTAGCATCAGGTTTCTCCCTGTCAAGACTTGCCTTTCATTGATTTCCATCTCTGACCCTTTTCCAGTTCAACCATCCAATTCTTTCATGGGTACACTGGTATATTATTTGTATTTTAATAAATAAATCTTTTTTGGAGACCAGAGATAAAGTTAAACCCACTAGAGGTCAGTTAATGGTGGCACACATGTTCAATCCTAGGATTTGGGAGACAGAATCCAATGAATTTCTGTGAGTTCAAGGCCACCCTGGGCTACAAAGAATCAAGGAAAAAACAAATTCAGGTGGTGTTTCATGCCCTTAGTCCTAGTGATGCACACCTTTAACCCCAGCCATGGAAAGGAATATAAGATGGGTGGATACAGCTCACAGACTCAATCTCATTCTAAGATTCCTAGGGACAGGATCCCCATCTTTAATTGAGGTAGAGATAAGAGTCAGTGGCTGGCTATTTTGCTTTTCTGGTCTTCAGCTTGAACCTTTATATCATACTACAGGAAAGGTTTCCCTATTAAAACTGTCTCTAATAAGAATGTATATAAAGATAATCAAAGAATTTTCTCTAGAGATGGTTTCAAATAACTGTTAAATAATAATTCTTTTTTGAAATCGAACTAATACCTAAGATTTGCTCATAAAAATGATGAGTAAGGAGGATGAAAAATTCCTTAAATATTTTTCAGTCATTTGTAATTCTTTTGTTGAGATTTCTGTTTAGAGCTGTACGTCATTTTCAGTTGGATTATTTGATATTTAGTTTCTTGAATTCTTTATATATTTTGGAGATCAGTTCTCTTAATTTAATAAATACACTTAATAAAACATTATGGGGTCACATAAATAGTTATTTGAAAACAAAATAACAAGTTACTATGACATTATAATTTAAGAATGATGAGCTGTACTTTTTCTCCAATTTTAAGAATATGGTTTTCTTTTCTTTTTCTTTCTTTTTTTTTATAAGAGGACACCAGATCCCCTAGGACTGGATTGATATATGTGAGCCATAACATGGGCTCTAGGAACCAAACCTGGGTCCTCTTTTTTCAAAAAAAAATATTTATTTATTTATTTATTATGTATAAAATATTCTGTCTGTGTGTATGCATGCAGGTCAGAAGAGGGCACCAGACCCCATTACAGATAGTTATGAGCCACCACGTGGTTGCTGGGAATTGAACTCAGGACCTTTGGAAGAGCAGGCAATGCTCTTAACCTCTAAGCCATCTCTCCAGCCCAAATAAGGTTTTCTTGATAGCTTGCTAAGAACCCAAAAACATTTCAGTGAAAGGAGTAGGACACACTCTTTCCAATTTATTAAATATAATTGTTAATATATTTAATGAAAATTTATTTTTAAGAAATCTATTAAAAATAAATTTAGTAATTATTATTTAAATAATCAGGAAAACAACTGGTTAAGTGTTTACATGTATGAATATTCATATGCCTTTAATATCTCTTTTCTTTTAATTTTAAAGTATACTATTCTCGACTCATTCTTGTCATTAACAAATGGTATAGATTTCTCCCTTTGTAACTTCTCTTCCATAGGTAGTTATTGTTTTTGTTTCCTTCAATGTGGACTAGCAAATTTTATGTACATTGTTTAATTCTTTTCCTAATCTTTTAGTTTGCTTTATCTTCCACGATAGGCTAAATCCTGCTAATGAGTATATTTAATCTTGGAAACTATACCTACAACTGTCAAACTAAGCATTATATAAGTAGCAATTAGATCACATTGAACTGTGGCATTGTTCTTTAATATTTTAGTAACTCTGGTAAGTAGCTTCATTTATTATTAAGAGGGGAATGGTAATATCTCAAGATAATTGTCTACTTAACTCTTTTTCCATTCAAATTTGTCATTGATTGCTTCAGTATTTTTAGCTTCACTAGTGGAGTGTACCCATGGATGATTGTTGCACTTTGCTGTTAGGTTGGATTTTTTTTCAAGTTGTGATGTCCCTTTTAAGCATTAACATTTTTAGTTATTCAGCATTTACTTTATCTAATGTGAATGTTGTTGGTTTTTATTGACTATTGTTTACAAGTAAATTTTTTATATTCACTTTGTAGCAAACTTAAAGCAAAACAAAGAATTATAGAAGAACATTTTCAGGTCAATGTAGTGTTTACTCTTTTCTGTATTGTTGGTTTTCTTTTCTTCCTTTTAATGCTCTAATATGCGTTTAATGCTGTAAACCAATCCAGTGCCTTCCACACTTGATTCCAAAGCACTCTACTAAGATTCTTAACAGAACTACTTGTGTTACTCATAGATTAGTGCATTTGTTCCCAGGCTCATGATTTCTTGGCTAACATCTTGAAAAGGAAGGCTCACAAAGACTTGCAAAATAAGCAGGATAATTTTATTTTTAGCAAAGAAATAATAGAGATTAAAGAGGGTGCACTGTTACGATGCTACAATGTCAAATGAGTGAAGACACTCATGGTCCTATGTGACTCAGTGCTTCTATTTGGTGGGACTCAAGAAAAGGATCGGTTGGCACCTAAGAGGCATAGCTTGGTGTTTCTCTGCTTTTATTGGAAGGTTATGACAAACATTTATCTTTTTTACTGTTGCACATGTCATTTACAGTAATGTAACTGATTTTAATCATATGTGCCCAGTTACATATAGTATATGATGAAATAGGTAATAAATAGGAAATACTTCTTACTATAGCAAGAATTTTGAATTTTAATAATTAAAGCTTGCCTGAAGGTCAGAGAGTAAAGCACTGCCAGTCGGCCTTACAGATCAGGCAGTTGGTGAGGCATACCTTTAATCCCAGTAGTAGTAGCCATAGTAGTTTGCTAAAGAAATCATGTGATAGATGGGAAATATTTCCTAGGAATCTTTGGAAGTTTTTAAGGGTCTGCAATCCATCTCTCCTAATTTTGGGGTTCTAATTTTTTATAAACATAATTTTTAAATTAAATAATTAACAAAATCTTCTCTTTGTACTTTTTAAGGAGCAATCTGTAATGTCCAGCAAGGCAAAATTGTCTTTACTTCTTCAAACATTTTTCTAAAGTATCTGCATTTGAATCAGGGAGTAAAATGTTGTCTATGTAATTCTACAGATTCAGAAAATTGCTTATGTATCACCTTACTGTGACTGAAGTAGGCGAGAAGAGAGGGAAGTCTTGGGTATATAAAAAGAAAAAAAATCTTTTAAATAAAGTAAGAATAAATAAATACAACCCCCCTCAAAACAAACAAGTTTAAGCCTGACTTGATTGTCCTTTCTATTCTAAATACTCTAGGGATTTCCTTGAAGGAATTAGGTTGCCCAATGCACTATTACAATGGTGTATATAAGTATAACCCAAAACAAAATGGGAAAACAAGCCACCAAACCATCACCCATATCCCTCCTTTTTAGTTGCTTATTTTATTTCCATTCTGGGATTATTTTAAAAATAATGTGCCAATGCCACATGTACTATTTTACTTGTTTACTAATAGTCATGCTAGATTTAAATATAGTCTTTAATTACTTTCAGTTCCTTATTTCTTTATTTTTGTTCATCTTTTTAATCTTTTTCTCAGGTCATTTGATACAATAAGATTTCCATTTAACATAAATATTTTTATTCTTTTCATCTGCATAACTCTTATGTGATGTTTTATTTTGTTTATTTTTATCTTAATATTTAGTTTAACCTGGTCATGCGCTGAAGACTCTTCTGTTTCTGTTTACAGAGAGCTTAAGTTACAGAAATGTAGCACCTTGCCTGCTTATAAATTGCTTTAGATATTTACAAATGTGCAGAAGTATGTGTGTGTGTGTTTTGTGCTAACTAACTGAGAGACAGTACATTACTAAATCATATGAAATATGAGAATTGTAACATTATATATAGATTTCTTTAATTGTTCCTTTGTTTCTTCCAGTTGTACATTATACCTGAATATACAGGTTATATAAGATGTTATGAAGATATTTATTACAACCATTTAATAGATAGGCTATGTACTCAATAACAAATAATAATTTATATTCATTGGTTGGATAACATTTTATTGTCTCTCGGTATTGTGTCAGGATGCTTTTATTTTATATCCTTTAACCTTTATCTACACAACTTTCTACAGAAAATCTTTTAGAATTTATTTTTTCTATTCGAACTAACTTTTTCTAGTACTGTGGCCTACATTGGTTCTCATGAAACATTTTAGTCATTTAAAGCATCAAGGCCTTGCATATTGTGCTTTGCTAGTCTGAAGTTATTTTCATTATTTTTCTTCTGTTCAAAATACTTTAATATGTCACAATGATATCATGTGGATCTCATTTTAAATTTTCTTAGCTTCTTTATCTGTAGGGCTATCATTTGTGCCAAGCTGGAGATGTTTTCAGGCAGCATATTTTTTCAGCTACCACTCTGAAGGTCCTTTTCTACTTAGACCAAATTGATAGTCATGCTATTTTTTATACCTATATTTTTCTCTCGTGCTTTTCATTTTTAAGAAGCACATCTATTCAGATGTATCGGAGACATTCTATCTTTGGGGTGTTTCTTATGGTTTATTAACAGACACACAATCTTTATCCAGTATGTTTTTGTTTTAAATATGCTAATATGTATATGTTTCTCTATATTTGTTATCTCATGTTTCCATTCTTTCAAGTATCTCAGATTATTTATTGAAACATTTCTATAAGAATAGTTTTATGACAACAGCTGTCTTGCTTGGTGTGTTTGTCTGTTGTTTACCTTACAATGTTAACCAAGAATTTCATCTTTTCCACCTTCAAAAAAGCTTTGTATTGCTCACCAGGCATTTTCAGGATTATGTTCCTTGAAGTCTAATTTCTTTAAAGTATCACAAAGACTGATAATATTATTTTTTGCCAAGCAGAAACAAATTTCAATCAAAATAAAACTTTTACAGGCCATATTTTCTCAGTTTTCTGTCTTCCTGGTTTCCTTTGATTATGTCCTTTATGTGCTGGTGGGATTTGAAAGAAAGTTTTACAATCTTTGGAATAATAGCCAGAATCAAATTCATATTTTCAGAGCCTGAAGACGACTCTCCTAAATTTCATCTACAAATTTATCAGATTGTATTCTGAATCTCATGTTCCCTGTCATTGCTGTCACATCTTGGCTCACACATAGTGCCTGTCAATCAAAAAGCAGATGTGGAAAAATGGCTTACCTCTCTTCTCCTCTTCTACAATATTTTCTGCTGTATGCAAAGACTGGGGCAAATGTAATTTCTGCACCTTCTATTAAAGATATTATTAACAGAACTTGGGCTACTGACAGTTCCTGTGGTCTGAAACATCTGCCTGTATGACTATGAGCTGGCCTTTTGGTAAAATGCTGAAATTTATCTGACGAACAAGAGAGGGAATGACCTTCTATTTCCTGCTGTTCAGCAGAGCCAGCAAGAGTCAGCAACTTTCTCAAAGAGTCCTTATGGCTACTTCTGAAATTCTGATTGTTTTACACTCTTGATGTGTGATATTGATGAGGTAAAATAACAGGGATATTGATGGTTTTATTTCAACATTATGAAATTCAACAACTAACATCCTGATCCTCTGGTTTTCATAGATCTTACTATTATTTTTATGTATAATGTTAGTGTGCAGAGTGTTCAAGTGTACATAAATGGATATGTCAATGTATTTTATCAGTGTGTATTATGGTGTTCTTACTGATATAGCAGGTGATTTTTTAATTGCTGATATATTGTTTCTTCAGGTAGTATTTAGTGAACCACATTGCCTTCTCAGATCATACGTATTTGCATAAAATGTCGATTAAATTAAGAATGTTTGATGTAGATTGAATTAGGTATTGGATAAATGGATTTCCCTTTCTTCATCCTAAGTTACTTGGTAAGTCAGAGAAATTCTCTTATACTACTGTTATAGCTACCAGATATGTTTGGAACTACTGATTAACAGCAGACTTTTTCAATATCAATTTAAAAGGAACCACATTATCTCAGTTTTGATAAATAGTTGGCATTGTTACTATGTGAGATACCTAAGAAAAACCAATTTTAGGAAGAAAAGCTTTATATTAGCTCAAAATTTTAGGCATTTCCATTCAACATAGTAGAGGAAATATGATGGAGAAGATAAGATCATTTCATAGGGACCAGGAAGGTGGTGTTGAAAAAGGAAGAAGCTCCAAGCCTATTACAGAATGCTTCTTGCTTCCAGGGTGGGTCTTCCTAGTGAGGTATTTATCTTTGGAAACATCATCACAAAGATCCTTCAAGGGGTGTAATTTACCTAAGCATCTCTCAGTCTAATCAGGTTGGCAATAAAGGTCCATCACTGTTACTGGTCAAGTAAGCTATTGTTTTTCTTTTTAATATTAGTCATTTCTTTTATGGGCAACTCTTAAGTTCCATGCACATTTTCAACTTTAATTTTACATTAATAAAAATATTTAATTATTGACCATGTTCTTTGCTTTAAAGAAGCTTTTCAGTTTCAGGAGCTCCCATTTATTAATTGTTTATCTCAGTGTCTATGCTACTGGGCTGATGTTTAGGAAGTGGTCTCCTGTGCCAGTGCATTCAAGTGTACTTCCCACTTTCTCTTCTATGAGGTTCAGTGTGTTTGGCTTTATGTTGAGATCTTTGATCTTGAAATTTGTGGGCAAATGGATAGATATCACATGGAGTGAGGTAACCCAGACCCAGAAAGACAAAGATCTTATGTACTCACTCATAAGTAGCTTTAGACATAAAGCATAGAAAACCAGCCTACAATTCACAATTGTAGAGAACCTAGACAACAATGAGGACCCTAAAAGAGGCATACATTTATATAATCTACACGGGATGTAGAAAAAGACAAGACCTCCTGAGTAAATTGGGAGCATGGGGACCATGAGAAAGGATTGAAGGGGAGGGGGGAGAAAAGGAGGGGAGCAGAAAAATATGTATATCTCAATAAAAACAATAAAAAAGCACTTCTTAAAAATTGTATTTAATTAACTTTTTAACTAGGCTATATTGGAATCAGAATCGTCTACTCTTACATTGCATATACACTTCCTGCCTCTTTTATTAAAATGTTTGACTTAATCCTGATTAGAGAACTAATGCAAGGCTATTGATATAACTATGCTGGCTTCCGAACCGAGGCAATTGGAGCATATGTTCAAGTTCATAAAGTACTTTAGCAGAGGCACACAGTCTGGATTGTAAGGGAGATTTTGTTTGTTTGATTTTAGTTTGGTTTGTATGTTTTCCTCATGAATGGCTTTCTTTACATATTCCTTATTCCTAATTTATTTGTGTATTTATTTAGTTAACTTTCTTTTTGCTACCTGAAATACCTTCCTTTTTATTTTTTGTTCATATTCTTTATCTTACTGTTTCTGATGTTAATATCTCTCCTTTATTAAAGTTTTAAATGTGATATTATTCTTTTCTAACAGAAAAATTATAATTGTCATATATTCTTTTTTGAATTTGGAAATAATGTTTTAGTAATATAAAAATTTTAGTAGTAGCTCTTTAAAGATTCTCATTATTTAAATTAATCCCTCATCTGTCTCTAGCATAACTTTAATATTCAGTGTGAAATAGAATTCCATTAAAATTTCAAAATAGTGAGTAGAATATGCTGGGTTTGGGTATAGAACAAGATTCTGGGACTGTCAGAGTACAGGATTTATAGAAAAGTCTTGAACTTTCATATTTTAGATTCTGGTTATATACCTTATTCCACTGCCATTTCTTCTGATGTGGATGACAAATGGGGTGCTGTCAGGAAGGACAGAAATGACAAGTGTGAACCCAGAAAGTTCAACAGTAACTCTCACTGATCCCTCTCAGCCTCCATTTCTGATGAGGAACCTGGCATCCTAGAAACATGTGCAACTCATGAGAAACTAAAAATTAAAAGAAAGGGTCTGCAAGAAAACAATGGAGCTGTGAATGACATTTACACCAGATCAGGAAGGTGAGCAGGCAAATTGCAGTAATGTGCACATGTTGTACCATTCTGTGATATCTACCCTGAAATTATCAGCATAAAAGAACTTGGCTTCTGCCTATTTTTGCCTTTGAACTATTAGAAAAGGCTCTCTAGAGGTCCATGTTAATTGACAAATACAAAATTAGATCATCTAATACCAGTTAACCTTCTTGACTCAGTACAAGTTGACAGGAATGACAAAGAAAATGTATAAATGATCTATGGACAATTCACAAAGAAATAAATGCTTTAAAAATTTCTACTTATCAAGATCTACAACCTGATGGATTTCTAAATGTTATTATGATTTGATGTTGTACATCCACTTGACATTTTCCCTTGATAATTCCTTAATAACTTCATGTGATAATTTATATGACATAATTTATAAATAGTATCACTGTTAAATATTGCTTAAATATGTTATTTTGTCTTTAAATAGTTGCACATTTAAATAAAAACCTGGAAAAATTTCAACAAAAGTAAAAAACAAGTCTACGCTTGATCAAAATGATAAGCCTAAATGCTACAAACATTTTGTGTATTCTGACAGAATATATGTAAACAAATATAGATAATTTTTATCCACTAGTTAATGTGTTTCTCACCGTTGCTGTTCTTTATCTGAGTCTATATTGATGATGATATCTTCCTTGGGGTGATGCTAATATTCTTGATAAAGAAAGAAATTATGGTGCCATATGGCTCAGTGCAGAGTGTCACATTGTCTTTGTTCTAGGACACTTGACCAGAAAAGATGAAGTTGATACTTTTGCTCTTTGTGGGTTGTTTCATACTGTTTCCAGAGAAAGGACTCTGCATGTATAATCCTACAGCTGATCAGTTCCACCTATTGAAGCTGGGCAACATGACAAGACTGAGGATGACTTGTGGACTCTGCAATTGGAAATTCTGCTCTTTACAGTGATCTTTCAGCATAGGTGAAATTTCAAGAACCTGGTTTAGGCTTATTTCTATTGTTTATATTTGCTTTCATAGCAAACCATATTAAAAACCTCAAGAATTTATGACAGAACTAGGAAAAGAGATTGAGAAAGCAACTAAGGTCAAAAGGTTTCTTATAGTTTCTGTGAAACATTACAATCATAAAGAATAGAAATCAAGGGAGCTAAAAATGAACTTTAGACTAGAATTTATTTCTGATACAGTACAACACTTACAAATGCCAGGAACATGCTTTGACACTATCAGAGCAAGAATAAAAAGTCAGATCTAAATCAGCATGTTTATTTCAGGAAAATCACTACCATCTTCTTGCTAATGCTTAATATATACAGAGCTCAAAGTTAAATACTAAAAACTGGAAATTATGAACATTCACATGTTTAATCAGAATGGAAAAAATGTTCAACTAAATCATATAGTTTAAATGTCAAAATCTAATCAATTTTATGACATTTTATGACAGAGACTATTTAAGTTGTAAAAGTTTCTGGAACTCTTACTAAGAATAAATATAAAGAAAGTAAAAATGAGAAACTACCTCCAGGTTCCTAAGTAATACAGAAGAAAATTGTTTCAAAGTAAAAGAGTTGTATGAAAACTTTGTGATTTTTATGTGAAAGTATCAAATTAATAGTAATATTTCAGTTTGTGGGATAAAACAGAGTTTGGAAAATAAATATTTAGACACCAATTTATAATATTAATGTCAAAAATAGAACTTTTTGACAGATAAAGTAAAATATAGAAGGAAAATTTACATATCTTTTTTCTTAATACTCTTGCAACCACATCTTTCCTGGTTTAAAAATAGTCTGTAAAATATTTTAAAATCTGCAAAAAGAAATAATGAGAAAGAAAAAAGAATATCCTGTTGAGACATTCTGTGTATTCCAGATCATTAAAGGTAAGTGCAGGTTGTCAGTCTGTGCAACGAAGGTGTGAATTTATATGCTTGAACACAGGAAAAATATTTTGAAACACACATACTGTTTATTCTGCAAAATATTTCCATTCTTTAAAATAAAATTATGTGAGTGAAAGCAAAGATGAGTATATAAAATACAGAAATGATGAAAATACTATGCAATAATATTCTATCACGTACATAGCAAAACTAAGTGTATTGGAGAAAAGCATAAATTACTAAGTTACAGATCATATATCAAAAAGTTTTACAAGAATCATTGAACTGAAATTAAGGTGGTGTCAGGGTTGCTTCCCTCCTCTGAGAAAAAGAAGCTGCCTCTTGCTATTTCTTACTTTCATCACTGACTAGAAGTGGTTGCAGATCCTTGTCCATGTTCCTCTATTGTGGTCTTCTGATGTAGGAGGGTCATCT
>LOEQ01006761.1:105279-125253 GCA_001685075.1 Bramus lutescens | reverse complement strand
GAAGAAGAAGAAGAAGAAGAAGAAGAAGAAGAAGAAGAAGAAGAAGAAGACTTGTTATTCATAGGGTCCATAGATTCCTGAGATGTTGAAGGAGAAGTGTTTGACAGGACTTAGGTGAATGGGAGCCTTATGGTTCCAGTCACAAGTGAACAAAACCAGGCTGTGCATCATTTATAAAGGGTCTGTTTCCTTCCATTATCTTAAGTTAGAGGACAAAATAAATATAAAGTGTGTATAAAAGCTTCCTTTTGTAATATATTGTCCTAAACCCTATCATTTCTTCCTTTTCCAATATGTAACTGGCTAAATAAGACTGGAAGCAATTCTACTATAGAACACTGATGTTAGTTAAATATTGAGTGTTGGCACAGTGAGGAACCAGGCCTCAAAATTCTGATTTATCTTCTCATTTACCTATGTGGATTCACGATCTATTAATCATTGCAGGAATGCATGTATATAAAGGAAATTAGGCAATGTAGCAAAGTAATAAAAAAAACTCCAGGAAAAGCTGAGAATGTTGCTCAATTGTCAGGGTGTTTGACTCACATGAAAACCATGGATTTGAGCCCTTCTATGACAGAAAAACAGCATAGTGGTGCATGCCTGTATCTCCAGAACTTGGATGTATAGACAGAAAGACTAAGAGCTCAAGGTCATTGTCAACTACATAGTGATTTTGAGACTAGCATGGAATACAGGAAAACCTGTCTTAAAAATATAAAATAAAAAAGTTACAAATGTATTAATTAATTATATTTAACCATTACACTGTTCACCCATAATATCTATATCTTTCTATCTATTTATCTTTCATCTATATCTATTATGTTATATAACATATGTACATATCATGTTATAAATGCATACACTTTCTGTGGAGTTAAGAAAAGAAGGAAGAAATATAACATGTAAAAATTGGTCATTGAAGAAAAAGCTAAGACTAGACAGACTAAAAACTGTCAAGTAAGAAAATAATTATAAATGGTATGTTATATGGAAAAATATTAACCAGAAAATTTACAACTTTAAGGGTATTTTATGCAAACATGTGTTCAAGGTCAAATACCATCCTATGCGAAGAGGTAGTTTCTTTTAATATTTATTATAAATTTGAAAAATCCACAATACAAAGCATAACTTTCTTGAAGATTTACTGTCTATACTTAATTGAAAAATGTTAATATAACATAAACTGAATACATAGATTATGCAAGCAACTTTAATAAATTTTACTAGCTATTTTAAGAATGTTTGTGCTGATTAATAAAAAACAATGATTATGTATTAGATTTTTAAATAACAGCATTTTAGTTACATCTTTGGAGTTAGTTTTTCTATTGTTCTCTTTTCAAGCATTAAAATTCTTCACATTCATAATTACTCAGTATCTTCCTGGGAAAACTCATAAAAGTAAAATTTATCTTAGGCATAAACAATAGTCTAGGGTGTCAACTGAGATTTCCACGCACTCTCCAGCTTTACCAAAGAACTGTACCAAGGATGAGGGGCCAGTTAGAAACATAAGCCATTTCATTAAAAATAGGAAATCACTTTCAAGTCTGAAATTGAGCCAGTTAGACGGAAGCACCTGAGTTTCAGAAAAGTAGAGTCTTTCCAAAAATGTCCTGCTTCTCTAACATCTAAAATGTGTTTGGCTTTGCTTTAGATTCCAAGTGTATATTAAAATGCCTATTCTTTTCTCTGTTTTCTGGAATTTTATCAGAAATATATTTGCATTTTTCCTGAAGTCTCTAGTCACCAATATTTGATTCAGCTGTGGATTTATTCCAGTTGTCCATTTTGTTCGAGAGGTCCTGAATTTTCCCATGCTTTTAATTGTTAATTTCATAATCAGTTTTGAGAGGTCTACTATTTCTGGTTAATGTTATCTTCTAACTGAAGATGACAGGAAGAGTACCAGATTACCTTGACTGTTCTGGGAGTGTATTTTGGTTTATCCAGATATTTTAATGTCTTTATGT
The DNA here is from genome assembly GCA_001685075.1 of Bramus lutescens. Classification (NCBI taxonomy): domain Eukaryota; kingdom Metazoa; phylum Chordata; class Mammalia; order Rodentia; family Cricetidae; genus Bramus; species Bramus lutescens. The sequence goes on along the minus strand of LOEQ01006761.1, from coordinate 123,268 downwards.
GTCCTTAATATTTTGAGGTGACCTTTCTGGAAACTTCAGAATTGGAAGCAGTCCCTGAGCACCAATCTCTCCTTAGCCATTAGAAATTTGTTCAAGATTTTCTGGTCCCTTTCCTCCCACTGTTAATTTCTGTTCTTTCTCTCACTTCAGTAGTTAAGATTCCATCGGTAGCCTGATGAAAACTAGTAGGAGATTCGAAAGACTTTCCTTTTTTTTCTGTATTTATTTATTTTTTGTTTTTAATTTTATATCCCTCCCTCTTCTCCTCCCAGTCCTCCCTTTGACTTCTTGATGTTTCCTCTTCTTTACCCTATTGCCACTTAATTTGCACCTCCTCTGTCCATCCCAGGCTCTATCAGCCAACTCTTTGTTTTTCCACAGGCTCTCTTCCCTTATGTACCTACCACTATCTTCCAAACAATATCAATGGGGATGTTTTCATACAATGTCCTCATATACTATAGCTCTAGCAGTCCCTCCTGCCGTAACTACTTTGGTTTTATTCCAGGGTCCTCCAAATACCTCAGAGCACATTTTGCTCACTTATAATAACTGCAATTATGAGACAGCTCATTCAGTAATATCACATTGTAATAATGGGAATTGGGACTCTAGTTCTAGGAAATGAAAGAAAAACAATTAGGAATGTGGCAAAGAGTTAGATACATGCATGCTCTGTGAAAGCAATTATTCCATCAGTGCGAACTTAAAAGGAACATATAGAACTGCCAATATTATATTATTTAAATAAATTGTGATTTATCTGTCATGAATTGGTAATGCTCTCAGCTTAAACATGCAGATGACACCATGAAAAAAAAAGATCAAATGAGTCCTATTCCCTATACTGTTCTGTCAAAGGAACCTCTATTTTCAGTGCTGGGGATTTCTGGTCTTATGCCAATGTTTCTTTCAAAAGCAATCTTCATACCTCTCCTCTGTCCTATTTTCCTACCTCACCTTTATATGAAAATTGGTAGAGCATATTGGACTTATCCAAATAGGGTATACATTTTATGTATTTTATAATGTATGCTTGTATGTAACAGCAATTAAGGAAAAAGAGGGCAGAATCATTAATTTGAAAGAGAGTAAAGGGAGTTACATGGGGCTAGAGAGATGGCTCAATGCTTAAGAGCATTCTCTTATCTTCCAACGGTCCTGAGTTCAATTCCCAGCAATCACATGGTGGCTTAAAACCATCTCTAATGAGATCTGCCACTTTCTTGAAAATAAAACCTGCTCAGTTGTCCTCATCAATTTGGACCATGAAACCCAATATGAATAAGTTCAACAGAACCACCATCTCTGGGTGCTCATGCAGCTTCAGCCTTGCCATAGGATGTATTTCATTCAATTCCAAATGAGTCACATGAAAGGATATTTAAGTAACAGAAGGAAGGGAGGAAAATCATGTAACTATTTTAACTTGAAAATTTATTTTTATCATGGTGATGCAAACCAAATATCATGATCAAATTAAAAATATTGAATTTTTGAATGTATAAAGAGTAAAAATCATTCAGTTACATACTTGTAACTGTAGATCATTGCAGCATGAATTCTTTTATTATTTATTTTTCTCTCATTCAATACATTCTGACAACAGCCTCTGTTCCTCCACTCCTCCCATTTCCCACTTCACCTCTCCTTTCCTCCAGAACCATTGCTCCTCCATTAACCTTCTGAAAAGAGCAGGCCACACAGGGATGTCAAGTGAACATGGCATAACTAGATACAGTAATATTAGGAATAAACCTTTATATCAAGGTCATACAAGGCTGAACTGAATAAATTGTGCTAGGAAAATTTGACAATGATGTTTGTTGTTTCCATTTACTTAACTTCTTTTTCAGTGACTGTAATAGAATTCTCTGAGTAAAGTAATGTATTTGAAAAGGGGTTTCTTTATCTCACAGTTCCAGATTATCTTTCATTATTACAATAAAGTCAGAGTGTTTGGAGCTCAGGGCTGCTGGTTACCCTGAGCTCATATACAAGAAGCAGAGAGAATGGAATGCGTGCATTCTGCTAATCATCTCAATTTCTCCATATTTTATAGTCCAATCTACCTGGCAAGGCATGGTCCTGTTAACATTGATAATGGTTCTTCCTTTATCAGTTAGTTCAATCAAAATAATCTCTCACAGATATCCCAGGGGCATATTCATTTCACAAATGATGTTCAAATCTGTAAAAATATCAGTTAACACTATTATATCTATTTTTACAGTGATTATTAGCTCACACATTAGCCATATAGGCAATTACAACAAGGTAAAATTGAGATTAGAGATAAGACTTCTGGTTTACTCTGAACTTATGCAAATTATTTTGAAGACAAAATAGAAATTTTGATTTGTTTCATGGATACCTCACAACTTTCTAAATTGTAATGTCAATAAATATAAAATGGACAATGATGTCACCTCACAATTTCATGAGAGTATTGTGAAATACCAGATTACTTTAGATATTATTAGAAGGGGTTTCACTAAACCTATGTTATTTTCCTTTTAAACTGCACCCATATTAGTTTTAAATTTGATGTTGTGAATAGAACCATATACTCTTGATAATATGGTGATATATTTTTCTTTTATTTTTTCTTTTTTCTCTTAAATTTTATATATCAGTGTTGTAAGGGAAATGATGGAGGATATTGAGGGACAGGAAATAAATGAAATTCAGATGCATGATGAGAAAAACAAAAAATAAATAAAAGAGAGTTAATAAAATATTCTCATCATATAATAGTTGTAACATTTAACCATGCTACAGAGTAAGAGAAATAATTACAGTACATATACATCTATTAAACTTAGGATAATTTTCTAAGGTTCATATTCTGTTCTCAAATATAATGAGCAAATATTTTCATCAACCACATTCACAGACAAAGCTGAGTGCACAGTTTTTCTTTTTTTTCTAAACACAAGAACCATATTTAAAGGTACCCAAAATATGTAGAAACAAATAAATCCCACTATAAGAACTCTAGATATAGAAGTTCTTAAGCAAGTGTGATTTTAATTTTAAGCTTATGAATTTGGCAATCATTCATCATCATTTTCCTGACATAACAATCCTTAAAATCTTCTTTGATGTTAAATTGTGAATGGATCATTTTAAAAATTACATTGCTATTATATTATATTATAGATCTCACCAAGCATTACTTAAACTATATATATATATAAAGTAAAATGCATTGCCAGTGCAATTAGCTTAACATANAGTAAAATGCATGCCAGTGCAATTAGCTTAACATAGACCATTAATAAAAGAATAGATATGATTTGTAATCATTATTAGTATATATTTGATCAATAAAACATACCATTCATAGGTTGTTGCTTCTGAATTAAAAAAATAATTTGTATTTGAAAGTTTCACTGAAAATCATGTTTTGAAACTAAATAAATAGGTACTATGAAATCAAGATTCGTGAAGAGTGTATTACTCATTTCCTTGATATAATTGTCTTTTTATAGCTGCTATGATCATTCATGTAAATACATATTTAGGGAAACATCAAAAGCATATTATTCACCTAGTGGAACTTGACTGCTCGAGAGGATTTGCTGTGAATTCCTTGCAGTAATGGTCATCAAAACCTGTTAATTCACAAGTACAGCCACTTTCACGTCTACCTGTAAATATCCATTGCTCATTATTTCTCTTTGTTATTTCAAAGGGAAGTCAATTCTGTGTGGAACTACTTATTAGCCTTATTTGAAAAGGGTTATCCTGAAAGGAATGAAATGTCTTCAGTAATGACATTTTCAAAAGGAACATACTAATTTAAATAGCTGTCTTTAAGAAATATGAGCAAATACTCAAACAGTACTAAGGCAGGATGCAGCTAATATATCATTTTTTGAAAAGAAAAGACATATAATTTTAAATAAGTGCTCTTGCATATCTTCTTTTCAATATTGCTATAATTTAAACAAAAAATTACAGATGTAGCACTTAGCCAGACTGGGGAAATCTATAATGTTAATGAGCATCGGCTGCACATACACATGGCAGAAATTCAGAGTCAAATGGTATTGGGAAAGATATTTACCCTCTGCTTTCTTCATAGAAAATCCAGCTCTGGATAAAAGATGTGAGGATAGAACCCAGGGGGCATTGACTGATTAATTCCTATATTGTAAAATAAAAATAAAAATAACCAAAGAGTTTGCATTTGCTGGCTAGCTTTCACCCATTGTCTATTCAAAATAAAGAAAGAGAACGTATTGTTGGCTGTTGTTCATCACAAGATTGAGACAGATGATATATAATTAGGTGATAAATGATAGAGAGATATATAGGAAGTGTTAACTACATAGCTTAATAGTTTATTTTTAGTTCCTTGCTTCTAGCTGTGATCAGAAGATAGATGTACTTTGAACTCTAAAATGAATTTGAAAGAAGAGAGCTCATTTATAGTGAATATATTTTAAGTTCTAAAATGAAGCTATGAATTGACTTTTGGATAACCTAATAATTGTCAACTTTTACATGAACTCTTAAATGACTTAAAATCTACCTTTATTAATTTTATCTTGTAACAATGTACAATGAGTTTTAGTGATTATAACCTGGTCCAATACTCTCTGATATAGACAACCACACACTGTGATTTTACATCTATGAGTGCCATCTGTTTCTGGATAACAAAGGAACTTCAACAATGGGGATAGCAGGGAGTATTTTCTGATGAGTGTAACAACCCAAACTCACAGTCAGCAGCCTCTTTTCTTTTAACAGATGCAATCTTCTCACATCTATGGATTTTGACCTGACATAATGTGATTCAAGTCCTTCAAGATCCTTATAATAGGAACTCTGAGTAGGAGTATTAATTTTAGTGGTGAGAACAATATTTCTAGTCAAAAGGGTAAAGTCACTGTGCATTACATAACACATGTGCTTCAAGATGTCTGACTTATATCAAAATCCAGTTACCCAAGTGAAATATCTTTGAAGATAGTAACATTTTTATTCAAGGATTCACCACAATTGGAATTATACCAATATTGTTCTCTATTATTGTAGTAGTTCTGACTTTCCCTAAAGGCTTAAACAATTGAGACATATATCAGAACTTTGTATCTGTTCAGTTTACTAATGTTGATTACTTTTGTCAAGGTCATAATAATATTATTAAAACGTCACTGTCAAAAATATAAACTAGATTTCCATAAACACTGAACATTTTAAAAATAAATATATGGAACCTCTGAATATTTCTCCATGTATTAAAGATTAAATGCAATGTGTTAGTAGATAAATGACTATTTTATAAATGTTTGATTTTACAGTGTTAAGTTGGGCTTATTAATATAATAAAGTGTTTTGCTTAATTTTTCACTCTAACCTCAAAAATTCAAATCATGTCTAAACAAAGTTGTAGTCTTTCTTTTGTTTATTTTGTAGTGTAACTTGCTTTTTGTTTTATAAACAATACTGTAAGCCTAAAATTTTGGAACATAGAGCATGTCTATGGGCTTGCAGGAGCTGAGAGTGAACACTGATTCTTACGTCAGAGTGTGGTAACATTCCTTCACTGCTTTTCATCAACAAAACCAAAACCATACACTTTTATCTTATACAATTTATACTGGCAGGACACATTGAGCCACACATAGTGGTATTTATGTCTCTAGTATCAAACAGAATTTTAACTTCAATACATTTTCTGTGTCAGAAAGTATTATCTTACCAATAATACTTGAAAAAGAAAAGGTTTTGCTACATAATAATTTGCTTAACATATTCTTGAACCATTTCTTCTGTTGCAAGAAGCTCTATATGTTCTTACAGATGGAGTGCAGAAGTGAACATACCTCTGTGAGAAGACTTTGCTGCTATTCTACAGAAAAAGGCTATCTGTCCATCTTCCAAACATACATTTTTCCAACTGAGAGAGTCTTATTGGATAAAGGGAGCTCCTTTTTCCAAGTGGCTTTACAATGACTATAACTCAATAACACCAAGAAGCCTACCTCTCAGTTATTTAATTTGTCTTGACCCTCAGCCTAAATCTCTTCTTGTCTTACTTTCAAATTTCCAACAGAAGATAAATGGAAGCAAAACCACTGATAGTACTGAATTAATAGTTTTGTGTTTTGTTGTTTAAATTTAGGAGACCACTTGTAAATTTTTCTTGTTCACCAAGTTTTTCCTTAAAACATTTTCTGAGTATTACTTTCTGTGCTATAAACCCTGACTGAGTAGGCATTTTCCATCGGGTCTTTCATTTGTAAAGTATATTCTTGTTACACCCTCTTCCTTGCATTTAATAATAGAACCCTCATATCTATCAGTTACTTTTTTATGACACATTTTATTCTAGTTTTGCAGAGCTCCATACTATGTCTAAGTCTTGGAATAACCAGCATGATTACTGCAGCTCATGAAATAGTTTGTGGTTGGACAATGAGCTCTGTTTACAAACACTCTGGGATTTCAAGCAGCTTTCATCTCTCACATGTTGGCCTGTGAGAGCTTTGAGGGAAAAAGTCAATGAATCATTCCACTCCATGGTTCAGTATTTATCTAGTAAATGATATCACTAAATAAATGTTTGTTGAGGAATAGAATGTTTGATATGTACTTATCCAATAAAGCAATAACTAATTATTTACTGTAAATTTAGGTAAAGTACAAACCACATAGCGAAGTCTGTACTGGACAGTCAAAAGTTAACATCCACCAATGAGACAAAACATGACAAGCACAGACCAAGCTCATCGACTGTCTCTGAAGAAAATGATTGGAGGAGACTGGGAGGATGTACAAAATCACAGGAAGTATATGGAGGCAAACTGATGAGACTTTGTTCCCTAGGTAACAGAGCAAATGGACCCCAAACAGCAAGCTGTCATATGTTATTGAAAGTTGTATTCAATGCAGTGCTTTCCCCAAGTTCTCTAGTTTTTAATTTTCAGTATCATTACTATTGTCACTTAATAAATACCATTTTCTTATAAAATAAAATGGCTAATTTTATTTAAATATGTCTTGCAGTAAACTCTTCTCCCTCATTTCATCACTTTAAGCAATAAATTAGTTTATGCAAATCAAAACCTTAAATATGAATGAATCCATAGAAAGCTCATGATTTTTAAATCCCCTTCCTACTTATAGTCAGGACAAAAGTTTTCCTTATGACAATCATGAGATATATCTTGAAGAAGTAAAATTGAAATTTTAATTTTTAAATTATAAAATTGAAAACATTTCTATAGAACGCTCATGGATGACTTTGTTGTTTCTTCTGACCTAGTACAGAGCACTTAGTAAAACTGAAGAAATAATCTGATGAAAACAATTCCAGTACAGTTCAAAGAGTCACTTCAGTTTTGTTTTGGATATCTCCAGAGCCATGCACTGTTGAAAACTGAATGGGAATATTCTACAAAATTCATAACAACAAATCACAGCTAGTTGACTGAATAAGATATATAATCCAGATGTAAACAATTCATGGAGTTTCAGCACCTGATCTGAAGATCGTGGTTGAGGCATCTGGTAAGTCTAGGTTTTTTTTTTCACTTTTATTTTATTTACCCTCCCCTATCTTGTATTTGAGAGACACTATTGCTACTATGTGACTCAATGAGTACCTGGTCTTCAGTATATTTTGGCTTTTCATTTCAATAAACAGTTTCTGTAATCTAGTCTTCCTTTTGCAATGTCTATTTTGTTGTCATTGTGGATTTTGTCTTTCTTCTTACTGTACATTTCAACAGGTTCTTTTTTATTGCCAGGCTGTTTGTTGTTTTTCTGAGTCCATGCCCCACAATGTAGCCTATGCCAGTCTGAACCTCATGAAGTAACCCATAACCCAGGATGCTTTCAAACTTGTGACAACCCTCCCGAATCAGCCTCCTAAAATGCTAAAATGAAAAGCATGGAACACAAAATTGGCTTCTTTGTCACATTTCTGCACTGAATTTTAAAGCATCATCAAAATCTGAATCAATAGAATTCTTATAACAGTCTCTTGAAGCCTTGACTCTCTTCCAAGGAAAGGGACTCTGTCTCAGGGGGTTGCTGAACTTTAGGCCCTGAGCACATGGTGACTGTAAATGGAATCTCAACTTGTGTTTCTAGGAGGCATCTCATTACCCCTGCTCTCTTTTTCTGTTGAAAATGACTTTTAAGGTTATAAATATAATTAAATTTTGCTATGCCTTCTATCTTTTAGTATTCTGCATTGCATTATATACATGTGTCTCTGCAAAATTCCAGGGTCATGAATAGTGTGAGCACATTGGCTGTGGCTATTTAAAAAATAACCTTTAAAAATTATCTTAAACAAATTAAAATTATCGTTTAAGTAACAAAGAACTGTATATTCTTTTTTGTGAGATCATCATGACTCTTTGACAAGAAACAGCTTCTTTGTGTTAGACTGAGGTGGTCATTCTCATTAAGCTTCTTGACCAAAACGCAAAGGGGTTTCTTTTACCTCTTACATGAGGTGAAATAAGGTCTCTCCCAGAACTCAGAACAACATATTTTTGAGCAAGTGGATACTTGCTTGTTTTGTGAGGCAGACAAAAATAAATATGAAGGAATCAGGCAATATGTTCTTCTAAGATCATATGCAAAGTACGATAGAATTAGAAAGAATCATATCTTAGCTTCTGATTGAATGAGTTGGGATTTACATAGACTGGCATTTTCCTCAGTCAAAAAGCACTTGATTACAGCAAGAAAGTGAGATAAGAGTTAAAAGATTAATATTTAGATTGTGTTTGAAGTAGAGAAACAGATATCTCACATAGGACTGTGTCAATGACTCAGAGATGATCTTGTATGATCATTTGTAGCTTCCAGAAGAATACAATGAACAAGTAATGTTTCCGTGCCACATCTGTTCTGAAACCTTCCAGAACAACACACCTGTGGACTATACTCCTGGTGAAAGACAAAGCTGGGTCAAAGTCTCCACTATTGCTAAGCTGGTTATCAATTGCTGTTTTAACAAATTGCCATAAATTCCTTGGCTCTGTCCAATCCCATCATTTTCTTAAGTGCTGTAACTTAGAAGGCCAAAGTCAGCTTCTGTTAATGACTAAATTCAGATAGTGCTGATCTTTCAGGAGAGATAGAGATTCATGCATGCCCTTTCTCTTTCTAACTTTGATTAACCACCCATGTCCTTGGCTTGTGGCTTCTTTCTGAGATCATGTCCACTTTAGATATAATTATACCACCTCTCTGACTCTGATTTCTTGTACATCACTTTTATAAAGATTAATTTTGTTGTATCAGGTTCGTCCAAGGTGATGTCCTCTTATCTCAAAATCTTTGATTTAATCGGAGGCTAGAAGATCTCTTTCAGTATATGAGCTAACAATAATACATTCTATGGTGGATGATACTTGCATATATTTTATGGAGATATTTTCAGATAGACTCACATGCTCATTTTCATCTTCATTTGTCCCCTTTTTCTTAAAAATTTTCATAGTTACCCTTGAAGATGTGAATGGAAGCTGACAAAGTAGAAAAATTGTGTGATATCTGCTTTCCTTGCAATGGATTTATGTTGCTTGTGAAAGGAAGGAAATTTGCAAGTCTGAAAAATTTTGACAGAGGCAAGCCCAAAGTTTGCAGTCTCAGTTTGTTCAATATAAAACTGAAGCAGAGAAACTTCTTCATCTCTACAGCGAACTCAGATATCTTCTGGCCCCTTGACTACAAAGAAGATTTTATTTTCATGATGGTTGGAAGTACAGACACGTGTTTTTCTAAACATTATCAAAAATAGCTAAGTTACTTTAGTGTTTTGAGATGGAGTCACGTTTAGGTAAAGCTGGCCCCAAACTTGTGAAGTGGTCACGGCACAATCTGAAATTATGATTATCTAGTGTTCCCCTTCTTAATTTAGAACAACTACATTTCTATGCCACCAAGCCCATTTACACAATGCTTGGAAATCATGGACTATTTGTATTGTATGTGTTTTTTCTACCAACTGAGTTAAATCTCTAGTCCTTAGGACTATTTTATGAAGCTGCACTTAAAGGTTTCATTTTCAACGTCTTAGGAAAGGAAAGAATAATATCACAATTATACAAAATATCTTATACAATGAGCACAATTAGATTGTGCTTAGTTCTTTCTACATAAAGAGAATAAGAAATTACCCACGCACTCTTTCAGGTATAATTAAATATTAATTAAAGCTCACAAGCAGATGCCATTTAGCTAGTTTTAAGTTTGAACACAAAGATCTCCGAATTACGCATACTCATTTAGCATTCACTGTTGTGAGGACACGATTCAGGTCAACAGAGAGTCTTTATTAATCTGCTTGAAACTACTGCACTGGGTGTTCAGAGCCCAAGCTCATTCCCTAGCCTTTCTTAGGATGAGTTTTTAAGCACATACACCATATACATAGGTAATACAATTCAGTTAGCAACAATGGTTAGGCAGAAGCAATAATATAAAAACCAAATGCAAAGTTAGTATGTCTACGAAATTTCTCAGAACTGTGGATTTGATAGATTAAATCTTTGTTTTCATTTTGAAAGGATTTGCTGCCAGCATGATGGGTCCCAAGGCCTGGATGTTGCTTCTAATATACACAAGTTGTACTTAGGTCTGGGAGCCCAGTACAGCTTTACTAACAAGACAAGAAGCTCCCAGCATTTCTGAGGAACTACAGACATTGTGGATATAACTAATCTGTTATAACAATTTACTAGCTTTTACTCTATTAGACTTTTGTTTTTGTTAGATAATATGAACAAATACAGCATCAAAACCAATCTTCAACTGGGTCCAAAGTGTTGAGTAATTTCAAGTCTGTGGAAGGTAATATGTTTGAAAAATCAGCTACTGGCAATCAGTAGAAACAAGGAAAATGATAATACAAAAGGAAAATATTACATCCAAGGATTCAGTGATGTTTAACACGTCACTAACTTCTAACCTGAGAAAATATAGCTGGTGTCTTCAGTTGCTTACTGCTTAGACGATATAAATAATATCGTTTCTAAACAGCATCTACTTTACTCACCTGTAAATTCTTTGGTATCAATTGTGCTTTCATAGATGCTTGTGGTGCAGAAGCAATAATCTCTGAGAACGTCTGAGGCTCAGATAAAAGACATATTCCTTCCTTGTTGCACCTAAACTGATGGAGTTTCACTCTCTCCCATACCCTCGAAGTCCATTCTGACTGAGTTTGTGTGCATTCCCATGCCGCAGCTTCTCAGTAAAGTGGGCAGACATTTCACATGCTTATCTTGTCATATATTTTTGAAGATCACACACACCTACACAAATGTGTGAGAGAATATGTGTGTGTGCATTGTATGAGTAACTATTATATCAATTGATATAACATCATAAGGGTGAAAGTGCCCTCCCCCTGAAGCCATAGACAATCTAGAAAAACTCCAGTACCAGTCATAGGAATTTACCCCAGGACTTTTATAACCAAAGGCAAATAATCACAAAGAACAAACTAGGATTAAGGTTGCACATATTAAATTTTATACAGCATTCTCTATCTACTCATTGCTTACAATAGATCTGTTTGTGTTTTTATCTATGATTATATTATATACACTAGAGCTGTATGACTGATTTCCAGCATATTTTAGGAGATAAAGACATATAGGTACTATATCAGTATTGCAAAAAATTGTGAAAGAAAAGGGGGCAAGTTTATTTGCCTCTATGGCAGTCCTTGAAGACCTTTTTGCACTATACTAATGCAATAAATGTTTCAGAATGATCAATATTAATTGCTGTACTTTAAAAAGCATACTTTTCAGAGGTTGTAGGTTTTCTCAATAATAGAGTGTTTAACTACCATACAAAAGGGCCTTAATTCTATAAACAGCAACAAAAATATTTCTGCTTTAATCATCACTTCTATACTGACATGCTCAAAGCTGTGAAATTCTATTTACATTTTCAATTTTTAGGGTATTTTATAACTTTCTAGAGGTAACTACAATAAATAACTGTGACTTTTGTGACTCAAAACAATAGAGACATATTTCGTTATTTTAGGAATCTAGTAGTAAAATGCAGCAGTACTTGAGTGTCATTGAGGAGCTATGGAAAGTGATTTATTGCCCACTCCAGTTCCTGGTAATTGTCAGAATTCTGGAACTTGTAAACGCAGCAATTTCTACCCTTGTGTCATATGGCATTGTTCTTTGTAGATATACAAAATCATATTCTAACAATTTATTGACAGAACTGGTAGAATTTACAGGTTAACTTATCTTTAAAATATTCATATTCTCATGTTCTCATGTTCTTGGAATCACATGAAAATGACATTTTGTGAGATATTTAAAATTATATTATTGGTCTGTGCACATATGTGTAAAATTATTTGCCTTAAATCCAAATATCTATATCATTTTTCTTATATTCAGATAACTGTTTCAATGAACTGCTATTAAAGCAAGAATATTTCAGTGAAATTTTATGAATTTTATTGCTTGCATATCTATACATCTTAAAAGTTTGTGTTTTAATTTATAAAAAATACAAGAGTCCACTGAATAAATTAATTTCCATCTTTTATGAGGAAATGTTGTAATTACCAATCACAGCGGAAATGTTTCTAAACTTGGTTAGAAAACTCAGGACTCTTCCATAAAATGAGCTTTATAGCCAAATTGTGGTAATATGTGTGTGAGATGTAAGTGTGGTCTAGAGAAATTTCCTAAAAATGAAGACATCACATGATAGCTCATTCTCCCCTGTTTTGAATGTGTGTGAGTACATGTGTGTATATATGTGAGTTTTTATGTGAGCCTGTGAGCAAGCATAGCTGTATGTATGTAAGAGAAAAAGAGTTGAGGAAAGAGATAATTTTCCATCAAAGAAATTGATATGTTCCCTAGATCAGATCATTAGTTAGCCCATGAATACTATGAGTGTACATAGGTAACTAAAACCCTTCTTGTATGCTTTCCATACACAATTTGATAACAAATTTCCTGTGTTTAGGTAGCAGCACATTAAAAAAATAACAGTTTGGTGTTTATAAATGGCTTGTGTTTTACAAATATTTAAATTAATTAAGATGAAATACATTTTATCAGTTTTCATTTTCTACAATGTGGGAATACCCACAATACATTTAATTAATGAATATGGTCCAAAAATATATTTTTTCATTTATTAATCACTCCCAGGAATAGGTTCTTAAGGATTTATTGTAACAGTAGAAATGATCCAGCTTCTATGTAAACATATCAAATATTTTGAAAACAAGATGAAATAAAAAGCCTTTCAACTCTTTTTATGTACTGTTCTGACTCATAACCTTTTTGTCATCCTATTTATTTCGGTTGCATTCTCTTTAGTACAGTAAATCCCCTATAACTGCATTTTGACACGGATGTGCAGAAGCATCTATTGTCCTTATCCCAGCAGAAGTTTAAACAGCAGATGGTAAAAATGCCCCAGCATATATTTGTGAGACTGAAATAAAAATAATACACAAGAATGCTAACATTTCTTGGTACAATGTCAAATTGTATAAATAGCCAGTTAGGAAAAACATTGAACACATAGGAAAATTCAACATTTTGCTTTTATTTCTCAATTCTCTATCCCATCTTAGTAAAATATGATGCAATTATTTCATCTTCCAAAAATAGACGTTTTCTTCATGCTTTCTTCTTGCTGTTTCTGAAGCAGCAGTCTCAAGACCTCCCTTGGGACCTAACTTCTTTGTTCCCTTCTTTGTCCTTCTGTCCTTTCCTTTACTCTTCTATCTAACACCTACAGATGTTTAATTTCTTCTAATTCCCACAGAAGAAAACTAATTTCTTCTACGTTTATTTAAAAATTGTAGAAATATTAATTGGAAATAATAAGAGTAGTTTGATTAAATATAATTAAGACACCTTCTCACTGTTTTATTTTAAAAGTGGGAAGAATTATTTTAACTTATAGACCAATGAAGACAACCACAATGCAAGTGACCTACCCTTTCAAAAGCTCTTAAATTACATAAACAAAGGAATATAAAAAGAAACAAAGCACTAGAGATCCATTTTATCTATTTTTGTACCCTTTGTCAGATGCTCTATAGTTCTGTTGATACTTTGTTCTTGGGATTCCGCTTAGGAGGAGGCCACACAAAAGGCTTGGTCACATTAGACTTTCAACCAGGCTTCCCACTGAGAAAGGGTTACTAAAAAACAGAAAGCATTGAACAGAGGGCAGCTCATCTAACTTGACAGAAGGGGACAGAAAAGAAGCTGTGGTGAGTGGTGAGGGGAACCTGTGCTCTTGAAAACCCTTTCATCATCTACAGCTTCAGGTAAGGTACACAGTATCTCCTCATGCAAAAGGAGCAAATAATCCCGTGGAGCTCATTTGAAATAACCAGTGTCTTAAAAATCTCTGAGTTTCTTTCCTTTCCTCCTTCTTCTAATGTTATAAATATGTTATGATAAGAATAGTAAGAATTGGCTGATTTCATGAGAAAAAATTCTACTTGGAAAAAAGAATTAAGATGAACTGAGTTTGTGACCTAGCATTTAGTGGATAAGTGAAGCACTTTTATTCAATAATTGAAAAATTAACAATGAAAAAGTACTGTTATTGAATGAATTCTGTCCTATAGTCTCTAAAAGAAAACTTTTGTGTATTATATAAATATCAATTGTAATACTTTATGTATTGATTGGATTAAGGTTGCCAACAAGGGTCCCATAAACATTCCCAAGTGTCTATGTGAAGGTATCTCGGTAAAAGATTGATTCTGAAAGTGATCTGAAAAGGAAAGATCTGCCCATCAATGTAAGGTGGTTTCACACAGGTTTTGGAGGGTCCAAAATATCCATTCTTCGGTCAAATGGCATCTAGATTGTTTCTGGGTTCCGGATGTGACAAAAAGGCTGCTATGAACATAGCTGAGCGCAATTCCTTGTCGTATGATTGGAGCATACTTTGGGTATTTACCTAAAAGTGTTATAACTGGGTCTCTCGGTAGGTTGCATCCTAAATATCTGAGGAAACACCATACGGATATCCAAAGTGACTATACCAGTTTGCACACTTACCAGTAGTAGGAGCTGTGTTCCCTTTACCCCACACCCTCTCCAACATATGCTGTCATCAGTGTTTTTATCTTGGCCTGGTCATTGATATTCCTTAATACAAATTGACTCAACTCACCTATAAAAAGACATAGAATAACAAATTGAATACAAAATCAGAATCTACCTTATGCTCTATACAAGGAACACACCTTAACTTCAAAGACAGGCATCACCTCAGAGTAAAGGGTTGGGAAAAAAAATTGTCCATTCAAATGTACCTAAAAAACAAGCTGGTGTAGTTAACCTCATATCTAACATAATAGACTTCAAACTAAAATCAATCAAAAGAGACAAAGAAGGACATTTCATATTAGTCACAAGAAAAATTCATGAAGAATAAATTTCAATACTGATCATCTACGCCCAAAATTCAAGGGCACCCTCATATGTGAAGGAAACATTACTAAAGCTTAAATCATACATTAAACCCCACACACTGATAGTGGGAGACTTTAACACCCCATCCTCATCACTGGGCAGGTCTGCTAGACAGAAACTTATCAGAGAAATAAGGCAACTAACAGATGTCATGACACAAAAGGACTTAACAGACATCTACAGAGCATTCCACTCAAACATAAAAGAATATATCTTCTTCTTGGCATCACAAGGAATCTCCTCAAAAATTGGCCACATACTAGGTATCAAAGAAAACCTCAACAGATACAAAAATCAAAATAAACCCATGTGTCTTATCGGATCACAATGGCTTAACATTAGAATTCAACAGTAACACTAACTTCATAAAGCCCACAAACAAATGGAAATAAAACAATGCTCACCCGAATCACTGAATAAATGGATCAAGAAAGAAATAAAGAAATTAAAGACTTTCTAAAATTCAATGAAAGTGATCGCACAACATACTCAAATTGATGAGACACAATGTAAGCAGTGTTAATAGGAAAGTTCATAGCACTAAATGCTATGAACTTTATACATAAAGAACCTGGAATAATCCTACACTAGTGAGTTAAAAGAACACCTGAAAATTTTGTTTTATTTTATTGAAAATTGCTAATCTTTTCATGCGATGTACTCTGATTGTGATTCCCTTTTCCGGTATTATCAGTTCCATGACATTTATGTCTGTTATAATAAAACAGGCACCTAAGGAGTAACAAGAAAACAAAATAAAATGAACATATGATAATGGCAAAACCAAGACAAAAATATCAGATTATGACAAAACTACCAATCAAGAAAAAGAGTCAGAGAAAAGACACAGGAAATGCTTATAGACTCAGAGACACACACATTTGCCCACAGGAATCTAATAAAAGTCACAACCTGATTCCATATTATTCATCCAAAAGTTGTGGAAGGGAAAGAGAGAGAGAGAGAGAAAGTGGAAGAGAATGCCACAAAGTAACATTATGAGACAATACTTCCTAACATGCCTTTGAATTAGTTTTGTATTGGCCATTTACTGTACTGCTGGGCATAGGACCTAGAGTTAGGTGTGGTGTGTTTCTCCAGTGAGACTCCCTTAGAGAAAACTAATATTTCATTTGTAAAGTGGTTGCCAATGGAGATGGTTTCTGGAGTACAAATGAAAGTGTGTCTTAATTCTCTTTTTATTTCTAAGACTCCATTTTACAGACCCAGGCAGGTTTTGTGAAGGCCACCAAAATATCTGTGAGATTATCTCCTTTGTAAACTGTGAATACCATTGGTGAATAAAGAAATTGCCTTGGTCTGTTGATCAGGCAGAACTTAGGTAGGCAGGGAAACCTTACTGAATGCTGAGGAAAAGGAGGCAGAGTCAAGGGGAAGCCATGTAACCCTGCTGGAGACAGACAATGTAACTTTAGCCAGTAAGCCACAGCCATGTGGTGAAACACAGATTAATGGACATGGTTTAAATTAAGATGTAAGATTGAGCCAATAAGAAGTTAGAACTAATGAGCCAAGATTTGATTAATATAGTTTCTGTGTGATTATTTCAGGGCTGAGCAGCAGGGAACCAACAAGTGGCCTCCCAACAAGATGATCATTTGTAGGCCAGATTTGTTGCATGTAGAAGGGCTTGATTTCTTAGTGTCCTCCGTTTCATCTGGTTATTATACTTTTCTGTCTCATCTCACTTAAAGTTCTTAGGACCCTAGCGCCCAGAAATTGATTGAGACATCCCTTTTATGACTGAGTGTTCTAAGTTCTTTCATTATTTATACATTGTATGGCTACGGGTCACTATATTTGTTACCTTTTCCTACAGCTGGTAACTTCTCTGATGTAGGATACAAAATGTCCATAGGCACAATTTTATTGCCTTTTTCCTTAGCAGATCAGTCTTATTATTTTTTGTTGTTATGGTTGTTTTTGCTTTTTGGATTTTAGTGGAATGGCTGTGAATTCCTTTCGTCTAAGTTGATGTTGGCTCTGGGCTTGTTCTAAATTGTTTTAATTATGCTTAGGTATGTCCTTCATTATCACTATTTATCTCCAGAACTTTTCTCATGATGGGATGTTGGAATTTGTCACAGTACTATTCTTCACCTAATGAGATGATCATGTGGTATTCATCTTTTAGTCATTTTATACAGTGGATTATATTTAACAGTTTATTCATATTGAATCATATGTGCACAGATGGGATGAAGACTATTTGATCATGGTGGATGGTATTTGGATGTGCTCTTTAATTCTTTTTGCCAGTATTTTACTGAATATTTTTACATTTATTTTATAAGGGAAATTGATTGGTAATTTCCTTTCTTTGTTGAGTATCTATTTAGTTTAAGTATTAGAATAAATGTGATCTCATAAAAAGGATTGGTCCTATAATTCGTGATCCTAGAGAAGCTAAAAAAGAACATGAATCCAAAGAAAATCATGTAGTTATCCTCCTGGATATTTGAAGTAGACAAGATTGCCAAGCAAAAGTT
>LOEQ01006761.1:74091-86076 GCA_001685075.1 Bramus lutescens | reverse complement strand
TTTCTTTCTTTCTTTCTTTCTTTCTTTCTTTCTTTCTTTCTTTCTTTTCCTGTTACTGTGGTTATTTACTTTGTTTTTGAGAGGATTCACTTTGTAGCCCTGGAAATGGCCTGGAAGTAGATAAACCAAGCTGGATATAAACTCACATGGTCCTGCCTGCCTTTGTAGACTCAGTGCTGAGATTCATGGCATGTGCATTTTTAAAGTAAAGTGTGAAATGTGTAGGTCTGTTTTTCTATTTTTTAATCAACTTTGAGATTATACTATAGATAATCATTTCTTCCTTCCTCCCCTTCCTTCCAAAGACTCATCACTTCTTACATCACTCTCCATTTTACTTTTTGCACACAAAATAATTTTACACTCAAATTCCTTATGCTTTCCCATGGCCTATCTCTCACAGATACCTAAAATGTTGTGTTAGAGCTTCAAATTAAATGTTGGGTAATCAGAGTTAAGCCACTAAAGGTTGCTTCTGTATTATTCAGAGGCAGACTTGAACTTGGGAAAAAAATAGTTCTTTATGACTCTAGAAGCAATACATTCTTTCAATGACAATTAAACACACCCACTTTTGCTTTAACAAAACGGTGAAATATTTCTGTTGTTTTGTGTATGCACTTGTTACATTTAATACATGATATTTTGTCTATTTCATTTCTTCTTTCTAGAGTATAGGGGCACCTCTAAGCCACATTTTCAATTATTGTTACTTGTATCAGTTTTTACTTTACATAAAATTTCAGAAATTTAATCTTAATATTTAAAAACAAGACGGATATTGTGGTATTTAAAATAGAGAATATAGAAAATTATGATAATTTATGTTAATAATCTGAGAGAAATTTAAAATATATATTTCAATAAATTCATCAGTGGTATTACATCTAATCCCATGTTATCACTCAAATGTTTTAAACATAAATAAGGGCCATTGAGCTGGACTGGAGGGTAAGGCACTGGGACCACATAAGATGGAAAGAAAAAATAAGCTTTCAGTAGCAAATGGGAATTTTGAAATAAATAATTCTATATTGTAAATAAAATGTCTTCTATCCCCATACACATATCATGTCAAACACGTGCCTAGTTTTATTTCTCGGCAGCAGCAAGAACAATCACAAGTCAAGAATTACTGGCACTTTAACAATTTCAGATTGGAGATGGCACTTTAAAATTAATGATGTGAATTAAATTTATCTCTTTAAGGAACTCTGTGAAGCTTTGACCCAAAGACAGGCTTGGCCAGAGTCATGATTTTCCTGTCTTAAGCTACATGGCAAGCCCAACTGTATGCTGCTGATGACCACTGGTTCTCTATAGCAAAGAAAATCCTGAATCACACCTCTGTTGATCTGCACTTGTGAATGAAAATCTTGGTTCCATTTTTTTTTATTGGTCGTATTTGTATTTGCATGAATCTTTTACTTTGATAAGTGCCTTTGCACGTGGACAATCCTGGTATTCACAGAAACTAGAGAAAGCATGGGATTGCCTGCAACTGGAGTTACAGATAATTGTAAACTACCATGTATCCTGAGAATGAACTTCGGTCCTCTAATAGAGCAGCCAGTGCTCATAACCACTGAGTGATTGATCCAATCCAGATGTTGAGTTTTTGTTCATACATGAATTTCTATGAATATCATGAAGTGCTCATTTTTTTCTTCTCATTTTTCTTTTATGATAATGAGAATTAAAGTAATTTATATTTTAACTTACATATTATCCACAATATCAAAAGTATATATGTAACTTTAAAATTGTGCATTTCTTCATTTATAACAAAATACCTAATATTTTATTTTCTGACTTAAAACTTTAATATTATATGACATTAAGTAATACAATCTAATAAATAGAAATTTGATTTCTAGCCATTTATTAAATATAGCAGATTCTAAATATCATTCCATATCTTAAGAATAATGAAACCAAACATTTGATTTTGTAATAAGATTTATTTCTTAAAGTTAGTTTCTTTTGTTTTGATTTTTATTCTTTCAAAAAGCAATCAATATTTTGATTATACAAAATACCGATTTAAAATGATTTTATTATCTGAAATAGGATAAACATCTTTATAAAAATTGTAGAACACATAAATAATGGGCTATGAATTAAATTACTAAGTTATACACTAAAAATGACACACATTAAGGAACTTAAGCGAATATATCATGTGGTCATTAGTAAGACTGTATAAACAATTTGAGAATCTGACAATTATTTTCAAAATATATGTAGGTTGCATGGCAGATAATAAAAATAAAAACAAATTCTAGTACTAGGATTTGTATAGTAGATAACTTAACACATGAAAATACAGAATAATAGAATAATAAAATTGAGACTCACACACACACATATATATATAGATACACATTCATATATTATATAACACACACACACACACACACACACACACACACACATATATACCCGCTCATGGAAGTATAAAGAGACATAATAGCGAGAAGAACAAAAGGATGATGAGAAGCATAAAGTTGCAGAAAATACCCTGCTAGCACCAGAACTTGAACCTAACCATGTAAAACAATACTTCAGAAGGGTATAACAACTGACTTAAAAACAAGTTGAAATCACAAGCACAAAATTGAAAATACAATAATTAATTTTTATATCATCTTGACTTTGACCTAATAGTTTCTTTAAAAATATTTCTGTTGTTTTGAGATTATATAATAACTGCATCACTCTCCTTCCTTTTCTTCTCCCAAACTGTTTCCTGTTCCGACTTGCTCCAATTCAAATGGGTTTACTCTTTTTCATTATATATATATATACATATATATATATGTATATATATGTATGTATGTATTTCATTATATACATACATACATACATGCACACATATACACAAAATATCAAAGGAATTCAGAAAAAATAATATATTTCAACTAATGGTGCAAAAATAGGATAAATTAATTCTGCACAAAAGAGTATTTCAGTATTCCTATTTAAAAAGAATTTCCTAATGGTACAGAAATGTAAAAGAACATGTTAAGATACTAACCAAACATGGCTAAGTTAGGAAAGTTGAACATATCATTAATAATATAACAAAATCATGTCCATCAAAATTAAAACTGTGTAACTCAGCAGACATAATATTATAAAGACCTTGCACAGCAGTCTCAGGGATCTGAGAGTTTGTCAAAATTGAAATCACCTACATAGGCAACAGACACTTCACAGGGGAAGTTAAATTTTGGTAATGCTCTGGAAACTTAGAAATTTAAACTCATTTCTTGAAGGCTTATAATTTTGTAAAACAAACCCTTTGACAATTATGAGAGAGAACACTATGTATACTTTGTCGAGTTAAATTCCCAAAAGCTTTCCAAAGAGAGAAGAAAAAAGATTTTTAAACAGAAAAGACAGATAAAAGACAGTTGAAGTCAGGCTTCCTGTCAACTGTATTTTGTCCTCAGGAACACAAATTAACTGCTGCTTTTCATAAAAGTTTAAATAAATTTCAGTTAAATTATGCTGAGCAAAATAAAAATACAAACACAGTGGAAATACTATACTTATATGAATCATTCCTTTCATATAAAGCATTAATTCCACTTAATGCTATTTATTATAAACAAAATGACAGCAAAATAATGGAATAAAATGTTTGAAAAATCTTTAGTATTAATAAAATTGTTAACATAATATTTGTGGAACCACTTTTTGTCAATTTGAGGTATAGAAGCTGAGCTGAGTTTATATAGAAAAACACATATTTTCTTTTATTTATTTTACTCTTGTTTCTGTGTATGCCTATATTTCTTTGTGAAGTTGGCTTCAGAGGTCAGATGAAAGTATCTGATGCCTTGGAGCTGTACAATGGGCTGTTATGGCCTCCCCAATATGTGGATTGGGTAGTGACCTGGGATCCTTTTCAAGAACAGGAAGCACTACTTACTGATGAGTCATCTATGCCTCTTACCCTGAAATCAGGAAAGAGAGAGAGAGAGAGAGAGAGACTCTCTCTCTCTCTCTGAAACATTAGGTTCATTTATGTATGTATATATGGACTTTGTTTATTCCCTCTTTTATTTAAAATATATTATTTTCTTATACAACCTATCCCAATTATAATTTCCAATACCTCTATTCCTCTCAGTGCCTCTACACCTCCCCTACCATCAGGATCCAGTCCTTTTCTCTTATTAGAACAGGTCAGACTTCTAAGATACAGCAACAAAACAGCAAAATAAAACATTGCAAGCTAAAATAAAAATCATCATATCTGAGTTGGTCAAGGCAAACCAACAGAAGTAAGAGAGCCCCAGAAAGGATCAGGGACCTACTTGTTCATGCTCTCAGGCCTCCTGTAAAAATACTAAACTGGAAACTGTAATATATATGCAGGGTGCTTGTGCAGACCCATGTAGGCTCTTTGCTTTTGGCTTGAGTCTCTGTGAGTTCGTATAAGCATTGTTCAGTTGATTTAGCTGTGCTAATTCTGCATCAGAATCTCTGATGCCCATGAGTTCATAACAAACCTGAAGTTATATCCCCAAAATACTAATTTACAAATAAATGAATATCTATGATGGCATTCTCAAAATAAACTCAGCAACTTATTAATACAATGAATAAACGCCTGTTAAGTTTATTTTTGATTATGTAGCATTTTTCGACTAAGAAGTAGCACTTCATTCATTGTAGATGTGTTTGCCTATTTGTTTCAGGTCTGGTTAAGTTAATGTCACCCTTCTGAAGGTGTTGCTACGTTTTCACCAAAATATTAATTGTAAAGTTCAGAATTACAGCATGCAACAATAGAAATTATTAGAAAGAAGGGCAATAACTTCACAATGTTGGTATTTACCAGTTCTGTCTTTTATTATCAGTCATCTTTATCAATTCAAACATAAAAAAATAAAAATTTACACAAAAGAAAGTCTAACTGTTTCTTGAGAAAAGAGCAAGCCTCCCACTGAGATCAACCAAACATGGAATATGAAGATGCAATAAGACCAGGCATAAACCCTCATTTCAAGGCAGGATGATGCAACCCAGTGGGGGGAAAAGGTCCCATGAGATATAATTGTTTAGCTTAGGGCTTTAAACTAAACCTAATGCAATTTAGCTCTATGGAAGAATATTTCTTTGTATGTGAAAGGCCTTCCATTCAGTTCCTATCATAGGATAAACAATAAAAAAATGAATGAGCAAAACGATAAAAAAATAAAATTAAGGAGTATTTCTTTATTTTAATTGAATAGATAATCATTTATTTCACGTGGTTTTAATCGCATAAGCCAAGGAGAAAAAAAAATGAACACTAATAAACGTGGAAATGTCAGTGCTTCCAGGATGATGTAAAATGGTGGACAATTAGAGAGCTGTTGGTTACAGCCAATGTATATGTGTCATAAACATACCAAAAGAAGAGGGATACCCAGCCAACTGCAGGACCACTCGATGAATACCCAGTGATAATGAACTCATGAATATTAGAAGAAAATTTATAACCAATGATTTACTGAACCAGAAAAAATCCCTAGCAACAATCTAAACATTTGTTCTTATGCTTTGCAAAACATATAGGAAGAAATTATAATTCACGTGCTTAAAATAAGGATTCATAATTTACCCCTTTGCATATATATGTTAGCAATGTTAATCATTAATACACTCATCATTAATATATGCATAAATTAAAAAATAAATAAGATTCGAAAGAATATCAATTTAACATTAATCTTTATCAACTCAAGATTACTAAAAAACACTAAAATAAATATTTCATTAGTATGACAAAATATTAATGGCATTATGAAAAAGTTCTCATATGTATATAGTGAAAAAATTCACTTTATGGAATTTGGAAAAAAATGTTCAGAACTAAAGCATGTTTTTCATTTACAGCAAATAATATCTTTTTGGTTTAGTTTTGTATCATCTTTAATAAAGAAATAAAGTTAATCTGAAATGTGAATGCTGAGAAACTAACACGTTGTATATATGCATACTGAACTTTGGCAAGTTTGTCATATATTATTATTTTCCATTTTAAAAATATACTGTATGGGATTATGATGAAAATCAGCAGTTGATAAGTATGTATGAAATAAAACAATTTAGCATTCTCTACACAATACATTAATAGACTTAAACATACATAAAAATTTGTCCTATGACTATAACCCTATTTTTAGAGCAGTTGAACTGCAATAAATCTAGTGCAATATAGAAAATATAAATTTAATACAATATAAAATAGAAAGAAACAATCTTGCTTGAATTCAGAATCCTTAAAAAGCTGATAACAAAAACCTCTCTACAAAGATAGTACTCTCCTTTTCAAAAATATTTAAGAAGAAAAAGAAAAAATTAAAGCAACTGATGAATTGAAGTTATTTAAAGCCTTAATATTAACATCAAGGAGTTAAATCATTTCTACTGTCCTAGTTCATCCCCAAATCTAATGGATACAACCCATAAACAACTTTACCATTTCATTTAAGTTAAAATTCCTGGCAATATATTAGCTGGGTGAAAAATATAGATTATACAGTTTGAAAATTAAGTAAATGTAGTTGTTTCTTTATCTTTGAATTCTTAATTTGCTTTTATTTCCACCTTTTGAAATATGGACTTCCCATGTCACCCATGTTGGCATTGAAGGTGTGGTCATCCCCTCCTTCTGCTTCCCTGTGTTGAAATTATTGAAAAGCACTACCAACTCTGGCTTTGGATATTTTTATTAAAAATTATTAAGCTTAGGATTTTATAAAACAAGGACTGTTATTCATTTTTGTAGTTAGGTTTTCTATTGCTATGACTATGAACAAAAGTAAGTTGGGAGAGAAATGGTTTATTTGGTTTATACTTCTTCATTGTAATACAAAATTGAAGGAAGTCAAGAAAAGAAAGAAAATGGGGGCAAGAACCAGGAGGTATGAGCTAATATAGAAGCCATAGAGGAGGACTGATTAATTGCTTTTTCTCAATAATTTGCTCACTCTGCTTTCTTATACAAGCAAGGATCACAAGCCCAAGGATAGCACCACCAATAATGACCCAGATACTCCCTCATTAATCAATAAATAAGAAAATGTCCTTCATGCTTCCCTATAGCCAATCTAATGGAGGCATTGCCTCAATTGCGGTACCCTCCTCTCCAGTGACTCTGACATATATCAAGTTGACATAAAACTATCTAGCACAATTATCCTTACTCTTTGTGTATAATCAATTGACATTAGTTCTTACAAATTAGATTGTACATGCTTGAATGAAGCAGCACATTTACTAAAACTGGACACATAGAGAAGGTTAGCATGGTCCCTGCAAAAGGGAGTGAATATTCGAAGAGTTGACTGGAACTGGGGTGGCATAATAAAGTGATGCGGAAACTCTGTCCAGTGAGAACTTCCTGGTATCTACAAGGGTGACACTAGCAAACATTCCTAGTAATGGGGAACGCAGAACCCGAATCAATCATCCCCTGTAACCACGCATGCCTTCAAGTGTTGGGACTGGAGCATCAACGCAGTCACAAAACTTTTGGCCTATAATTTGTCATACATGCAAGGTGTGATCAGATAACTGTGGTATAAAACATGTGGGACAGGCAAACCAATGACTGTTCCAACTTGAGGCACATGCCATGAGAAATAACCCATACCTGACAACTGCCTGAATCGCCTAGAACCAGAGACTGGATAGTCCAGATACCTAGGATAGAACCAAACATGACTGGCCAAAAGTGAAAAAAAATCAATGAAATAATTCCTCATAATATTCTGCTATAACCATAGACCTGACATTAGTGTAATCATCATCAAAGATGTTTCATCAAGCACATGATAGGAACAGATGGAGAGACCCACAACCAAAATTAGGTGGAGCTCAGGTAATCCTATGGAAAAGAAGGAGGAAGGATTTTAGGAGGTAGAGGGGTCAAGCACACAATAAGAACACTAAGCATGCCTCATAGGGTCTTACATAGTCTGAACTGGTATAATCAGGGAGCCTGTATGGGTCTGAGCTAGGTCGCCTGCATAGGTTAATTATGACTATCAGTCTGGTGTTTTTCAGAGTAGGGATGCCTCTGACTCTTCTGTCTCCTCATTTTCATTCTACTATGATGCTTTGCCCAGTCTTTGTGCCAAAGTCATGTTGTATCTTGTTATGCTATGTTCAGTTGACATCTCTGCGCAGTCTGCTTTTTTCTAAAGGGAAATGGAATGGTAGTGGATTTAAGAGTGTAGGTGTGTGTGTGTTTGTGTGTGTGTGTGTGTGTGTGTGTGTGTGGTACTGAGAGAAGAGGAGGTAGGGGAAATGAGAGTCAGGATGAAATATATGAGAGGAGAATAAAGACAAAAAGCATATAGCACAAATTATAAACCTTGGTGTATTTTTGGCCATTGAACTGTTTCTTTACTAAAGTAGAGGACTCACCCTCAATTTGCAGTCACTGAAGGAAATACATGTTATTTTGGACCTGGAAGACTATCTTAATTTCCTTTAGATGGCTTACAGCAAGTCATTCTGAAGCTTCAGGAGTTTGTGCATTTTTAGTGGCTATTTTAATACTTCTGCATTCAATACAGACATTGTGAGGTCTGACAAGTTACTCTTTGTTTTCTGTAGGCTTTATGTCACTTTGTTTCTTAATTGTTCCATTATATTCATTTGTTCAATGCATGGTCTTTAGTCATTTTAATCTCTTGGCTTTTCCTTTGCTATGTTTTGAGTCATTTTCTTACTGGTTGTTGCTGGAAAATAATGGAACTTATAAAATGATATTGTTCAGAGTATATTGACTTTATAACAATAAAAGTCTTTCAGAACAGCTTAATTTCATCTCTGTGACTTTGTAGTAGTTTTATCAAAGTGGTACAGTTATTTTTACATTTATTTATCCTGACATTGCATAGCAATAGAAAAGAGTTATAAACAAATTGTGCAGTTTTACTTAACATTTAACAATAATGTAAATTTGTATAGCTCTTCAATGCTTGGTATGGATTCAGGCTATTCAATAGTCCCCTTTCATTAGTCATGACGTGTCTGCATTATTTACTGTAGGGATTGAGGTCCAGTTTGAATTCTGCCAGGTTTCTGTTGTTGTTGTTATTATCTGAGAAAGTCTGAGTTTATCTCTCATTACTGTAGAGAAGATAATTTTTGTACAGTAAACTATAGTGAAGCTTCCTCCATGGAGTAAGTTTTTTTTTTCTTAACACTTAATAAACTCCTGTCTTTCAATAGTTTGACTTTGGTTATTGTCTGTAAAGTGAGATTACACAGGAGTTAGATGGGTTCTTGAATGTAGACCTTTCTATATCAAGTGGACTTAATTCAGAAGTTGGAATGTCAGAAACTCAATGTCACAAACATTTCATTGAACCAGTGGCTTTGGATACTGTCTTTTGAGCTGGAATAAGGACTTCATAAACACTAGGTAAGTGATTTAAGAATGGATTTGTATATAACATACTGTCAAACAGTCCATGCAGGACACACAAAAACGGGACCAGTGAACTTTGCCAGATTCAAAAAGGTAGGATGCTTCTTAAAAGTACCTATTTCACAAAAGAAACTTCTAGCCATTCTGCAAGAAACAAAGAAAAATGATTGACAAACTGTCAATATAGGTAGGAAAACCTTTCAAATTTCTTGTTCCATTGAAAAGTCTACCAGATGCTATGCGCCCATTGGTTGAAGATGGTTGCCCCAGTGTTGCAAAGGAACTGTGCATGACTGTCCAGGCAGTCAGCTGTCTCTGTCATTTGTAGAGCTTTTAGAAGTTGTTTGCAAAGCACATTTTGTTTACTTAAATAATATTGTATCCTTATGATGTCTTTTATGGTGTTGAAGACTAGATGGTTCCTGTTTTAGTTTTTTGTATTTATTATAGAGAGTAAATTAGTATAAAACTATAGAGTCAATAAGACAGGATAGATAATGGGGTATTTTCTCTTAATTTGGCAGACACAAGTGAACTGGAATTCTCCACACTGTAATTGTAATCTTTACTTGATAATCATTCTATTGTATACAGTCTTACCATGCTAAATTTATTTTTTTTATTTTTGTTTAGAAAGAAAAAATGGGGAATGTTGTAGAGTATTATTTTCAGGTGTGCGACTTTTGTTTACACTGTATTTGTTTAACTCTGTGAAACTGTGTTACTCTGCCTATCTAAAACACCTGATAGTCCTAAAACAGAGAGGAATGGCCAATAGCGAGGCAGGAGCAAGGATAGGCGGGGCTGGCAGGCAGAGAGTGTTAGTAGAAGGAGAAATAAGGAAGAAGAGCAACAAGAAAACAAGGAGAAAGGGACCGGAGGGACCAGCCACCTGGCCAGTCCAGTAAGAAGGAAAGCAAGGTTTACAGGAATCGAGAAAAATAAAAGCCTAGAGATAAATGGTAGTTGGGATAATTTAAGATAAGAAAAGCTGACAAGAAACAAGCCTAGCTAAGGTCAGGCATTCATAAGAAGAATGGGCCTTAGTGGTGGAAAGCAGTTGAGATGACAGGTTAGAGCTTTCTCCAGGATGTGGCACAAGAACACGAGGAGGCCTAGTGAGGTGTGTGGGTTAATATCATTGGCCTAAACAGAAGATGACCAGGAGCCTGTAAGTTTTGATTACATTCTCATATGTAGATTACAGGCAGTTGTGGTCACCCAAATAGTGTGAAAATAAACTGAAGATAAGCATATCACAGAGTAGGAAATATAACGCTTTTCATATGCATCTCACTTTTGTAATTTTGTAAAATCATATTTCTGCCGGTGGCAATATTTTCTTTTAACTTTGGCTTCTCTCCAGATATTTATTTTGTCATTTCTCTAACTTTATACCCTGTTTACACTCTTAGCTACACTAATTTTTTTCAGGTCTCTTTTGATTTTCCTGTGTAGGCACTTAGCACCTGGCCAGGGAAATCTGCACAGATTCCTGAAAGGCCTTGAATCAATAAGTCATTCCACATTTATTGTACAGGAGGAATTTCTTCAATTTTCTGGAAGTCTCTTTCTTAGTCTTCCCTTCATGCTTGCTCGCACTTTAAGGACAAAGATAAAGGATGAAGGATTCTCAAGTGTCTTTTGGCTAAGCATTCAAGTCTCAGAAATCTGTTGGAAGTTTGATAGAGCTTTAGAAATTTCTTCTCTGAATAAAACACTGTCAAAGTTTCCTATGCCAATATTTTAATCTTCACTTTATTTTGCCTTATTTGTCTACCTCTAAATGATAAGAATTTAAACGTATCCCCTTTAGAAATAAGATTGCCCTGAGTACAGGGCAGTTTCCCATGCAGCCACTGTAGATTAGGTGAAGTAAAGACAAATGCTGAAAATGGAGTTTTAAGAGAGGGATGGCTGATGTTTCTACAAAGACAATGCTCTGTAACTGTGGCTTTTCCTCTCACCTTCAATACTTGTTCAAGTACTCTTGTATGTAGCTACCATCTATGAATATATCTTAATTTCTAAGGGGGTAATGGAACTGAAGAGATGTATCAGGAAGAGGCAAGTTTAAACTACCACTAAGGTGCCACTGTAATTCAGAACTATTACAGAAAAGAAAGTCTTAGAACCGATCATGGGAAGAAAAAGAAGTCTCATGCTGCAGTTGAGGAGAAGCCTGTTGCCTGTAATAATCAGGAACTTCAGCCCACTTAAGCAAGTTTCTCTGATATTTTTTATTAAAAATTTCCACCTCCTCACATTCACCTCCCCCTCCCCTGCTCTCTCTCTCCCTCCCTCTCCAGTTGCACAAGAACTCAAGGTGCCCAGGCCCATGGGAAGTCCAAGGTCGTTCCACCTCCATCCAGGTCTAGGAAGGTGAGCATCCAAACAGACTAGGCTCCCACAAAGCCAATGCATGAAGTAGAATCAAAACCCAGATCCATTGTCCTTGGCTTATCATTCAGCTCTCCCTGTCAGCCACATTCAGAGAGTCTGGATTGATCACATACTCCATCAGTCCTAGTCCAGCTGGCCTT
>LOEQ01006761.1:48122-64472 GCA_001685075.1 Bramus lutescens | reverse complement strand
TTCTTCTTCTTCTTCTTCTTCTTCTTCTTCTTCTTCTTCTTCTTCTTTTTTAATTAAGGATACTAAATAACAGAAGAAGGGATCCCAATTCCTGCAGCAACTGTAGTCCTCAGCATTGGATTCCCCAGTATTTCCAGGATGCTTTTCCCATTTGGAAGTCTCACATAAGTAACCATAAAAGCCAGGTCACATACACAACTGAGATATGACAGGATGGTTGGCTTTATTATCAGTGTTGGAAGAAGGGGAGTATGAGTTATGCAGAAACTAAAATAACTTGCATACATGTATGAAATGTCAAACATTAAACAGTAAATCCCTGAATCTTTGAAAATAAGCTGACAAATTTTGACTGTTTTTTTCTTATATCTGTAAGTATATTCTCAGGAAATACTGGTAAAAAATCACATATTCCTCTGAAATTAATCCAGTTTTTCCAAATTGTTTTAGAACAATATTTAATAATTTTCTTGTCTTTTAATTTCCACCTTTATATTATTGAAATTGACATCCTTGACTTTTTAAATATGTGGGTTTCTTCTACTTTTCTATTGTATACTAAATAATTTTCTTTGGATTCTTCTTTCTTTCTTGCCATTTTAGCATTTAATTTTTGCTTATGATTTCATTCCTCTTTATTCTTTACTTATTTTCTCATTTTTACATTGAAGAATATTTCACTTTTCTTCAGTATAACCCTTCATGTTCTGTATGTGATGCATATTTCTTTTGCACACTAGTTTTTTGCTAAATTTGCAATAGATATTTGAAAACCTAAACCTGTCACTTTCAATTTGCTATATTTTTTTTCAAAAAATAAAATTTATTTTGTAAAATTCTACATATTTCTTTTCTTATTTAGAAACTAGAAGCTGACATATTTTTCTTTTATGCTTCAACTTTTCACCTAGATATTTGAGCTTATGAATATATGCTGTACTCTAGCAATTCTAAGATGCTTTTTTTTGTCTAGAAGTGGATGTGTTTATAATGTGAATGCATATCACTGTCGTCATTGTGATCTGAGTAGAGTCTTTGTTGCCATATAAATGTGGACTTGGTCTTAGGTAACTATGGTTCTGCTGATATGTAGTTCAGACTCTGTACTTTCAGTCATAGTCTAATTACTAACTAGAATATGAAACAATTGCATCAGAAATACCAGAAATATACTAATACCTTTCCAAGTGGTGAAGTGTATTTTCTGTCTCCATTCTGAAAGAAGCATAAAAAAGTGTCTTAAATCTGCATTATGCACACTGAGCACACATGAGTTAATCAGCAACTGTCGTCTTAATAACTCTGAAGGATCATTTTTGCATTCCAGTACCAGTTATTTCATTTCAGAATGCCACAAAGTACAATAGAATTGATGTCAACAATTCAAAAAAAAGGCAAAAGCAAAAAACAAAACAAAACAAAAACAAACCCCTGCAAACTGCTTTCTTTAAAAGTCATCTCCTGCCATCATGAGAATGGGAGTTAACACAAGATTTGGAGGCATTGAGACACCACAGTCTTATTGTCTTACTGTAGTGTGTTTTTGTAATCATTCCATTTTATTATATACCATCACTGATCATCATGTATAAACTCTGTTCATAAACTAGAATTAATCATAGGTGTGTGTTTGCCTAAAATGAGACATACATAGTGTTTGACATGGCTCACAGCATCAGGCGTATACCACACAGGTAACATTATATTAGTCCAATCAGCATTTCACTAATTTTTTGGAGGTTCTATCATTTGCATGTGCATGCATTATCTACTACAACTTCAATATATTTCATTATAATTTGACATTGAAATAAATGATAATTGTGAATTATGTACTGATATGGGAGTCCCCTCTGTGTGCTGTTTTTACCATTAAGGAATAAGAAACTACCTTGGCCTGTTGATAGGGTAGAACTTAGGTAGATGGGGAAAACTGAATGGCATACTGGGAGAAAGGAGGCAGAGGCAGAGAGAAGCCATGGAGCCACTGCCAGAGACAGACATGCTTGACTTTGCTGGTAAGCCACAACCATATGGCGATGCACAAATTAATAGAAATTGGTTAAATTAAGTATGTAAGAGTTATCCAATAAGAAGCTAGAGCTAATGGGCCAAGAAGTGATTTAATTAATATAGTTTCTATGTGATTATTTTTGGACTAAGCTAGTCGGGTAGCCATAGATCAACAAGCAACTTCCCACTACAGTATATAAAATTAATTATAGACAAGAGTAAATTGCAAAGGGGTTTTGGGAAAATTTGTTAGGCAGATACTCCATTATTGTAAGAAAGAATTAATTACATATTGCCCATAAAACAAAAAGTTACAACAACAAAAATACCAATCAAACCAAACCAAACAAATCAACAAAATAAGCAAGGACTTTCTAAATTTCAGATTTTGTTAGTATTTGTTTTTGTGGTTTGTAGGTTCATGTGAGCTGATGAATGATCACATTCAGTGGTTACTCAAAGCTTTAAGCTGGCTGTCAGGTAGGTACTTGGAGGAATTTCTTGACAAAGTTGGAGAACTGCTGCCTTAGAAAAACCCTTGACAGCACAGTGAATGTTATTTTGCATAAAAATCTTAGAATCCAAAAAACAAAAAGTGGTAAAAAGGAATCTGTATACATAAAGACATTTTAATGATATTGATGTCTGTCATTTTAGTAAAAGTCTGTGTGATGGATGAAAAACTTCAGTTACCATGATCTTTGTGGAACGTAGATAAGTCTACAGAACTCATTTCAGTTGTTATGACATAAGACCTCTGGGAGTGAAAAGGCATTGCAAACCATTTTTCTCTTTGTGTTACATGAAATACTGACTGTTGGAGTAAAACACTGATTGCTTTTATGTGATTTTTTTTCCTTCTGGTGAATATATTTGATGTTTTATTTGTTCATTAAATTAACTGCTGTGTTTATTTGTTTTTAATCTTCATTATTTTATATAATGTTAGTTGCTACATTTATTGCCTTTTAATATAAAATGTTTATTTTTATAAAAATTAAAGTTGTCATATTTTTTTCAACATCTTATTTAATTGTATCAATAATGCTTACTTAAATAATTTTGTCATTTCTTTAATTGAATTTTATTATGAATTTATATATATATATATTATTTAATATTTATATTATGATTTATAGCAATGTTATATAGTTTATAACAATAATGTTTTTATTTTGTTAGACTTAAAATATAGTTGGTTCTCAGGACTGTAACTATTTCTATTGATTTTTATTCATAACATAAAGTTGTCTTAATGTTGGAATGACTGTTTAAATGTTATTTTACTTTTCATAGTTGAAAATTTATGTATTTCAGAAATTTTTACATAAGTATAACACTTAAAAAGTTTTTACCTTCAATTCTCCTTGTCATACATTTTTTCTGATAGAAAGATTATTATATTTTGAAACAGTGATATTTAAAAATTTGTTATGTATTTTTTCCTTGGCATTGGCTTTTTCCTAGAAAATTTCCCCCATGAGATGCAGTCATCATACACAAGCTTGATAACGATTTTCTCTGCCTCAGGCAATTATTCTTCAATTGGCTATTTAAATATATTTATCATTAATTATGCTGTGTGCCCTCACCATATACTCATATCAGCCTGTGCCTTGCCCTATGTTTCCAGTCTCTTTAGGTTTGAGATGAACATTTCTCTGTGTGTTTAAATCACAGTCTTCAATATCTGGTTAAAGCTATTTGAATTTACAAGGACAATATTTTTACTTCGTCTTTTTTACTTACCAATTTTAACTGAATTGTTTTTCAAGCAGATTATGGTATGTATAGTAACTCAATTTAAAATATATCTGTACTTTATTAGGGAAATTTTTTATTAATGTGATCAAACCAAAAATAGTAGGGGAGGGTTTATTTCTCCTTTAAACTTGCAGACCATACTCTATTACAGAGGAAAATTAACCCAGGGATTCAATAAAGGAAGCTAGTGCCAGAATCTAAAGTAGAAATCATAGAGGAAAATGTCTTACAGGCCTATTCCTCATGGCTTGCCAAGCCTGATTTCTTATAGCACTACTATGTCTTATAGGACATGGTGCCACCACAATAGTCTGGGTTCCCCCACAATATTCATGAATCAAGAATGTGTCTTACAGGCTTGACTGCCTTATGGAGGTATTTTATCTACTGTTGTTCCCTTTTCTCAGCTATGCCTGGATTGCCTGTTAAGCTGGTAAAAACCAGGCAGTACATTGCCTTCCAAGTACATGTATATCTATTATATATGTGCTTCCTAATATAGTCTATATACATTTTCAATTATATATAATGCTATTATAAATATTTTAAAAGATTATAAAATAGTAGGTAAAATATCTTTCTTTGAGATGTTGATCAGGGAAAATTTCAGTTTCCCAAACAGAAGATTATGGTAAGACACTACTACTTTGGTCAAAGTACAAGGAAAAATCAAAGTGAGACTAACTGAAAAGCTTTCCCTTACTGGCTAGCTTTCATAGTACTAGTAGCTGCTATGCACATAATGGTGGAGGGGGACAGATCCTCACAAATCTTTTCCAGTTGTGAACCCTGTGTATTATACTAATCAATTGCCTACCAAACTATGGGTACAATAATGGCATAAATGCTACAGAGACAACAAACTATTTTCTGACTATATTTGAGGGTATTTCACAGCAGGAAACACATGCCTCGTACTGTATGTCTCATCAAGAACCTGTGGCTGGAAAAGTCAAAGGTCCTAGGGGATATCCTTATGTACTTGCTTAGCTAAATGGGCATAATAATACCAAGCTATT
Organism: Bramus lutescens; assembly: GCA_001685075.1. NCBI lineage: Eukaryota > Metazoa > Chordata > Mammalia > Rodentia > Cricetidae > Bramus > Bramus lutescens. The sequence continues at coordinate 59,676 of LOEQ01006761.1, read as the reverse complement.
TCCTAAATATTTCTCTAAATTATTGGTTAGCATAGCTAACAAGATGAATACAAAGACTCACAAATGCTCATAGTGTAGAGAATAGGTGTCTTTAGAGCACTCAGCTATAAATGGGATATGTATATTACCTTGTCCTTGACCACAGGCTTAGAGAACACTATGGAAGATAGGTACAGAAACCGTAAGAATTAGAAGTTAACAAGGTCTGTTGTAAAACAGTGTTTTCTCAAGGGTGTGGCTCCTGGGATATGCTCCATTGGATAACAAAACCTGCTGTATCCATGATGTACTATCTGGACTGAGTAGGTGTCCTTGTTTCATTTCTGCTGCTGTGACAAATACCCAGACAACAGAGGAAGTGAAGGGCTTGTTTTACTTCACAATTCCAGATTACAGTCCATTGTTTGGTGGCAGTCAAGGCAAAAACATCACCTACTAGTTATATAGTGAAGTGTAGAGAGAAATAAATGTATCCATACTGTTTCAAACAGCTTTCTTCTATCCTATAAAGATGATGACCCCCCACTCCAGGGGATAGTACCACTCACACTGTAGTGAATCCTCTTACAATAAATAGCAATGGAAATAGACCCTCATGTCAATATTTTCTAAACAATTTCTCAGTTGATGTTCTCTTCTTGGTAAGTCTGAATTCTGATAAGTTTCCATTTAAAACTTACCATTACCTTGGGTTTAAACAAAATAAAAGAAAGAAAAAGAAACAAATAAAAAGGCATGACATTTGGAGGAGGAAGGGACACAGGGATGATCTGGGAGGAGTTATAGGGGTTGGAGATAGATATGATCTAAATTTGCAATTTGGGATGGGAGAATGGAAAGGGTGCTAATGGGAAGAGGTGTGGCTATGTTAAAATTTTGAAAAGAAATAAAATTGTTAATAATACTATATTTAAAAAAGCATATCATTATTTTTATTGTAGTAGTCATCATGTCCTGCTTAAAAAAATGTCTGGACTTAAAAAATTAATGACACAAATAATGTTTTTATAGCTCAACATTCTGGATGCCCTATGTTGGTTGGGCAAAGTCTTCACTGTACATTTCCCAGGCTATATTGTAGTACATTCAAAGAAGGCAAATATTCACGTGTCATCACATATGTGAAGTCAGATACACAACTGTAACTTGAGGGTCCTGCTAGTTGGGGTTTCTGTCCCTCCCAGTTCCCCTCAGCTGGCAAGCCCCCCAAAAATCACATGGAGATCTCTATAAGTTATAAAGCTCATTGGCCCATTAGCTCAGGCTACTTATTAGCTCTTGTAGCTCATATTAACCCATTATTCTGATCTAGTTTTGCCATATGGCTCAGTACCTTTTTCAGCTGTCAGGTCACATCCTGCTTCCTCGGTGATCTGCGCAGGACTGAGAGGAATCAACTTCCTCCTTCCCAGAATCCTCCTGTTCTCACTGCATCATTTCTACTTCCTGTCTGGTTTTCCCACCTATACTTCTTGCCTGGCCAATCAGCATTTATTTAAAACATAATTGACAGATTACAGACAGTTCTCCTTCACCATACAACTCTGGTTGCAGAGGCCAGGCTTGGTTCTTTTTATAACAACCAACACTAACCCTTTAATGGCAAATATACTCTTTTATCTATTTCCCACAAGGTTCCACCTGTTAAAACATTCACTAACTCCTAAGATTAGTATATAGGAGACCAAGCTTCTAACATATGATCTTTGGAAATAATCTCATGTTGGAATCATAAATACTGTAAAAAAGCATACTTTTGTCATTATGATCAGAACATATATCCCCAGATCAGAGAGATAAGATATATGTATAACTGGCATTTTGATTACAAAGGATTAGTTCTTCAGAGGCCATGACATTTTGCTTTCCATGGCTGTGTATGTATGGCAGTCATAAGTCATTCAATGGTGGTGGTTGGTTCTCTTTTCGTCTTATGGCTCCAGGGTATTGAATTTACGTTGTCTGTCAGCCTTTGTGGTAAGCACCTGTACCATGAGAACCACTTCACAGGTACTAACTTTAAAAATTAATACCTTCCCATTCATTCTTTATGGTCATAGAAGCAATTTTTAAGAACTCAACTTATTGAATTTCCATTATACCACATGAACTGAAATGAATCACACAGTATAATACTCTAAAAATTTCAAATAGAAACATATCTGTTTTGATTTGTATTAATAAATGATTTTTATTGCAATATTCTATTCATAAACTTTCAATATTTTGAGTCTTGAATGATAATATTTCACTTATAATTTAAGATTAGCATTAACACCTTTATGAACATGCATGCATGTCCTAATCTTTTAGATAATTTGATTAGTTTTATTTCTTCCTTCAACCTTGGAAGTATATTCAAAGAGCCTTCCCCACATTCTTTGAGGTTAAATCGTGGTGTCATTAATATTTTAAAATGACTAAATGGAAAGAGATGCTCATAAAGCCTAGACAGTTTCATCACTGATGTAACAGGACAAAGAGATGATTTCCTCTGAAGAACCAGCAGATAGCTCTGCCTGTTCTGTTCACTCATTTGTCTCTGTAACTTTGACAAATTCATTTTCATCACAATACTTGGACTAAATAATGAATATCTGGAAGAAAGTCTAATGGTCAAAATGGAATATTTAAAATTTTCTGTCCCATTATGGCCAAGCATCATTTTTCATGGTTCACTATTAATATAATCAATCATTTCAGAGCAACAAAAAAGTGTTACATAATACTTTAGCTACATTACAAGGCATTAAATAGTGAAGCATTTTGTAAAACCTTAAAATCATTGTATTGTCTCAGACAGAATACATAAAATGTTAATATTTTCAACAATCACTTTGTAAGTTTTAAATATGTAGTCTGAAGGAAACTGATTATAGGAACACAATGTTATTAAATGTATGAACATTTTGCCTCAGGTGGTCACTTCATATGTGTTGATCACTTTACAACATTCACTTTTCCCTCATTTGAGGGAGATGAATAGACATCAAGTCGCATTTTCAAAATCTTTCCCACTAAGCTTCTAAAGACTGCTTTCATTCATTCATTCATTCATTTACTTATTTATGTATTTATCTATTCAACTATTTATTTTTTCTTTTACATACCAGTCCTAGTTTCCCCCTCCCTCACTTTCTCCTGCCCCCCCTCCATATCTCTGCCTCTCCTACCTCCCCCATTTCACCTTCTTGCCCACTTCTCAGAGTGGATAAGACTTCCCTAGGGAAGTCAAATAGTCAAAACACATTTAAGGTATTGCACAACATCCTTAGTCATCAGGAAAATGCAAGTCAAAATGACTCTGAAGACTGTTTTTAATAAGCTCTGTCAAACTTTATCGCACTGTCTAAAAACAGAGTGTCATGTTCTCTTGATCATTTATAGTACTTGGTTATGTTCCTCTAATACGAGGGTAAAATTCACCTTATCCTAAAACTACAAATATTTTTCTGTGATTCTTTGGTTTCATGAAGATCTTTTTGAAAATTTAATATTGGCTGTGAGCTAGTTTGAGCTGATTTTTGGCATGTTAGCAGGAAAGCAATCTGTTTTCATAACTAATATACAAAAGCACTGCTTAGTAACTTTTTGATAACATGAGTTATTCACTATATCTGTTTATGTATCTTTGTTTCTATGTATTATTGATGTGCCTTCCTATCTATCCATACACCATTTATCTACCCATTTATCCATTCATTTTTCTATATATTATCTAATAGAAATGGTCATTGTCATAGGAATAACACAGGAAATAAATCCTAGGGACAGGTTTCAATTTTTAAAGTCAATGACATGATATTCTTTGCTCTATTGCTTAAAAAGACACATAGAAAAAACAGTGTTATTATCACAGACAAAAATATAAATCAAGGGTTAATCAGGCAGTCTCAGAAAGACAAAAATAAAAGGTCTGTAAAGGAGCTTGGGTAGTATTTGAAACTTAAAACTTAAAGCTGCACAGCATGACACTCCAGAATCCACATAATTTCTGGGTAGCTTGGTGATCAGCCTTTAACTCCAGCTTAAGACAGCAGAGTGTAAAGAATGTTCAGAATAAATCTGTTAGTGAGATTATCAGAGCTAATGAGCTCTGGATTTGATTGAGAGTGTTTTAGTGAAAAAAAATAAGAAGTAACTAAGTAGCTGAGAAGTAACTAAAATAACTAAGTAACTAAGAAGAAACTAAAGTAACAAGCAAGATTACAACAACAAAATAAAAACAGTAGGATAGAGGAGACCCACTTAAAGTGTATTTTATTATGTGTATAAAAATGGTCCTTCACAATACTAAATAATTAACAGCTAAATGAGATATTCAGACATGTTAAACATCCTATTATTTGTGCAAAAACATTTTCTAGAGACAGACTGTGATTTGCCACACCCTTTTGATTTGGTCAGGACTTTTAAGCACATGGGCAATGGTATTCATTGAGCAGGGTTCTGCATGCATTGTATAGTGTGCTATAATTTTCAGTATACTTGTAGAAATTATGTTACTTAAGATGAAAGATTGGTAACACCCAGGTACCTAGGTGAATATGGTTCAGTCACACACTCACTTAAATTTAAGTAGAACATAAAAGAGTCAATAATTTTGTCCTTGATTTTTCCCCTTGTTGAAGTTTGACCAGATTCTGAGGTCTGTCCTTCCTCCTAGCTGTTTGCTGTCACAGCCTTGTCTCCTGTCTCAGATGCATATTCCAACACCTTACATTGTATTTTCAATGTTACAGTCATCCATCCTAGCCATGAGGACCTCTATATATGCAAGGCTCTTAGGTAAGTAATACCACCCTGCTCCTCAGGCCCAACAAGCCTGACACTTATTTTTTACCCTACTCTACTAATGCTCTCAGTCTATCTACTCATTTACTTTAAAATAATTTCAGATACAATTGTCAGTGGATTTATAAATGAACACATTATTCGTTATATAGAGAGCATATATAAACAAAGGTAGCAATTCAGAAATATCTCTAAATCATGGGCTCCATTTGTTAAAATTGTTTATAATACTTTCATAACAAATTAAACACTAAAAGAAATGCTCATATCTTCCTAATAATTTAACATATTCCAACTTATTAAAATGAGATTTATAAAGATTTTTAAGAGATACAAATGACTAAAGAATCTTTGAACATTTTTTGAAGACATAATTTTTAACTGATTGACTCTAGGTATTTACTAGAACATTTTCATCCAATTTCATAAAATCTGATGTGTTTCCTTTATCTACATAATAGGTTAATTTGCCCATATCACATATTTAAAAACAAGCAATAACTTTTAACACTAACATTTGAAAGCAAGAAACTATTTGTTCGCATTTATTTTTAATTTCCTAATTATTTCTGGAGGAATTGGATACATACCATATTAGAGAGGTCTTCCTCATCTTTGAGGATTCCTTCTAGGGAACATTTGATTTGTCACTGATGTGAGATTTCCCTGTGTGTGCTGTGATATATGTTTTGTTATATGTAATTTTATTATGTTAAAGTTAAAACCTTCCTTTTTATTTAACTAGAAAAGGGGAGGTGATGTGTGATTCCTCTCTGTGTGCTGTGATTAGCATTGATTAATTTAAAAAATAACAACTGCCTTGGCCTGTTGATAGGGCAGAACTTCAGTAGGCAGAGAACACAAAACTGAATGCTGGGAGAAAGAAGGGTTGATCCAGGGGGATGCCATGGATCTGCTGCCAGAGATAGACGTGCTGGAACTTTGCTGATAGGTCACGACATTGTGGTGATATACAAATTAATAGAAATTGGTGAAATTAAGATGTAAGAGTTACCCAATAAGAAGTTAGAGCTAATGGGTCAAGCAGTGATTTAATAAATACAGTTTCTGTATGATTATTTTGGGTGTAAGCTAGCCGGGCAGCCAGAAAAAACAAGCAGACCCTCCTCCTACATGTCACTTAAGCTGTAACCATGCACATGTAAATAATACAGTTTTATAATAATTTATTTTGAAAACTTGCCTAATTTAATATTTTGCAATCAGTACTATGACACTGCTGAATTCCCTCACTGGCTGTATTGTACTCATCTGTAGTGTACAATATTATAACCATGATTTACTACTGAGTTGTTGATTCAGATAATTGAGATTGCAACCAAATTTTTAGATATGTAATTTTTAGTATATTTTACCTTAAAAGTTAAATTACTATTTTTGTTATTAATAGTTAAATTGTCTTAACCTAATGTGTTAGAATAAAGCTTTCCTGTTGTCAAATAGAAGAAATCATACTAAGCAAAGTGAACAGTATACAAATAAATATTATCATGACTGATATTTTTATTGTCATTATTATTATTTAAAATAGTTTTCTATTTAAATTTAATTTGATCACATTATTTCCCTCTTCCAAGTCTTCCCAGATACTTTCCCACTCCTTACCAAGCTAACTTTAAGTTCATTTGCAAAGAAAAAGCAAAGCCCCATTACACACAAAAAAACCCCTCCCAGAACCAAGAAAACAAAATAAAACCATGCCCCAAAATAAAAGACACACAAAGCTGTAACCAAAAAGAAGCACAAAAAACAATTATAAATTTCTTTATATATTGGCAAACTATTCCTGAAAGAAAAGTTTTGATGTTATAAGTAATATTGCAATGTGTATATTTATAATAGAGTTTCATAAAGTTATGATGATCTATTTCATACTCTAAAAGAATATAATAGGTAAAATAGAAATAGAGAGCCAAAATTTTTATATTTAGCTTAAATGTTTTATTTTTAAAGCTTAATTATCTAGGAGACCAATGAAATTAAATTCAGTAAACATAGCTCATTTTATAAACAAATCTTCTAAAGCTGAGTTTGGTGGCAAATGCCTATAATCCTAGCACACAAAAGTCAGAGGCTATAGGTTGCAGTATACTCCAAGCTAATCTTCTCTCTATGGTAAGTTCCAGGGCAGCTGGCAATACTTATCATAATTCTTCTTCATAGATCAAACGAGTTACAAGCCTATTCATTTTACTTAGCTTTCAGTTTTACAGAACTATTATTTATCCAATGTAATTATAAAAATCTATTCTAAAATATTAAAGATAAGGGAGATATAATGAAGGCCATGTCTTGTGACAGTTACTGCAACTACATAAGTCAATTAAGATGTTATCTTGAGAAATTAATAGGTTTAAATCCAGTGAATTATTATATTTTTAACACTAGTTGAAATAACTTGTGGAATAATCCCAGAATTACATGAAAAAAAATGCTGTTTGAGATAGAGAATGTTTCTCATTTCACGGCAATCTGGTAGAATCCCCTATTCACTTAAATTTTAAAAGGTGAAGGAAAATCATGATCTATAACGAAATGCCATTTCTTAAAACCAAAGTGGGTACTTTTGCCAAGAATGATGAAAGAAATAAGCTTTGCACAATTTAGTGTCTTTTGCTCAATAAGCATATTTTTAAATCATCCCATGGTATGCCTCATCAAACTACTGCTTCCTTTCTTCCTGCATAATTTTGACAGAACTGTTTGGAAAAATCAATGCTTTAGAGTTGTGTTTGAATTTACTGCTGAATCCAATTACTGAGTAGTAGCATAAAAAGCATCAAAGTAAAAATTATTGATGGTGCTTGTTTTGTGAGCATGCAATTGTTAGCTCTAAATATAAATATATTAATAGGACAATTTCTCAAAATCAAGTAAAAGAAAGATGAAATGAAATTTCCAATATGGAAAAATACACCACTTAAATTTAAGTGAAATTCTTTCTTAACATTATACATTGCTGTTTTATGGAAGAATTGATAGATGTGTGTTTTAAATAATTGTGATAAATCACACTTGGTTAAAAATGCAAACATCTTATATTATGATGACCTATTTTTGGAAAATTTGGCTCAGTAGTTTACGTGCCTCAATGATAGTTATGATTTAAATTAAAGGTTAACAGATTGTACATAATCATGGGTCCCAAGTTTGCGGCCCTTACTAATTTACATATATATTATGGCTATTTTCCACAATATCAGCAATGATGAGTATTTTAACAAAAACAATATGTCAAATAAGCCCAAAATTACAGTAAAAATTTATTATTTGTCTTTTACAAGTAAACAAATCCAGTACTACTGTGATGTAAAGGGTCCATCACAATCTAGTAAATGGTACTTGACTGCTTCCAGAAAGGCCTAATCCGTTTTAATAATCTTAAAATTGAAATTGGCACCAAATTGAAACTTGAAACTTACAAATAAAAATTCAAGTGGAAAAACATGCTACCCATAATGTGATAATGATTCTATTTTCAAATTTATGCATGACAACTAGTTACTAGACAATATTAGTATGTCCATGTTCCTGTAGATAATTCTCAGAAAGCTATATTTTTATTGTAAAATAAAATTAAAAACTTTATTTCCATGACTTGATAATATAGAGAGATTTAATCATAAATGACACAAACTCAGAGGACTAAAAGTTCATGAATTGGTAACTTAAAGAATGGAGAATGGATAGCTAGAAATTTAGTGTGGAAATGAATTTTTTTCAAAATTTTAAAAATTAATGCATTTGTAACACTACTAAGTGATCTCATCTAATTTATCAAGTCTTCCTTTAATTTACTAGAGCACCAAAATGGTGACTCAAGAGAATGTGGCTTGGNNNAGATTCTTAATGTGTCAAAAATTATCTCTAAAACTTTTCTACAAATGAGAAATTGTCGGTGTATTTCTCCTTTTAGATAGCTATAGAGAAAGCATTAGGTGAGGGTTTGAACTGCTTTGTTTGATTCTAGTACAGAGCACTTTAAACCTGTTTCCTTCTGAGGGAAAGAAATGCAGATTTAATGTAGAAGAAAGCAGCAAATTGCATCTTTCACTGTATACTTAGTGTTAATTCAGGGGCACATTCTGTCCTAATTTATTTTTTTTTTACTTAAACATTAATCTACCTTGCTGAATCTTTGAACAGTAAGTTAATGGAAAAGAGAAAGTCTATAGCAGTGATTAAAAGTAGATTTTAATTTTCTTTACTAGAAAATTAATTCTTGTTTCTCCATCAAAATAAAAGTAAAGATGAAGAAGTCTTTGTAAAGTAATAATAGTTTCCATTAATAAATTCTTTTTTGAGATTGTAATAATTCCATAGCAATACCCTTCCATTCCCTCCCTCCAATATACAATAGCAGTCTATGCAACCTTGTTCTCTTTCAGATTCATAGCCTCATTATTCATTAATATTTATTATATATAAACACATGTATATGAATTTACATCTTTATATTATTTGTATGTATGATTTTAGAGTTGACTATATTTTCATGTTGATTCTAAATAGACTCTGTGAGTTTAATATATGAACAGTGCTAACTGCTAACATTCTTTTTACTATACATAAAATTTTATGATGGAAAATTGCTTTTTAACTGATAAAAACATTAAACATATAGACTCTGAAAACTTAAGCCTTTATTACTTTTCAATAGTGATCAATGTTTAGTATTGAAATTTCGAATAAGTTTCCTTCCTTGCTTCTGTAGCTTTTAAAATGATCATATAAATACAAAATACACATGATTTTCTGTTAAACATATGAAAACTGCTGATATTAACTTATTATCAATACAATTTCACAATTTCTATGGGTATCCTAACCATACCTTTATTCTGTGGGATAAACGGTTGAGTTATTAAACACAGGTTCCTTGCTTTCTTATACATCTCAGGACAACCTGTCAATAGTGGAACTATTCTTCTTTGACTACTCCCTCTCACATCAGCAATCATTAATGAAGTGCCCATACTTGTCAATCTGATGAAGACATTTTCTCAGCTGAGGTTTCCTATTCTTTAGATGACTCAATTTTATATCAAGTTAGCAACAACCACAATAACAACCAAACAAAACCAAAACAACAAAAAAAGGCAGAAACAAACATGCTAAGAACAATTAAACCTCACCAGCATAGATTATTACAGCAGCTAAGGCTAGCCAAAGAAAATTCGCAATTAGACTCTGGACATGTAATATTACTACCCTCCAAAATCATTGCGGTTGTAATTTATCTATTGGGCTTTGAATAAATCACAATGTCGGGTGTGACTTCATTCTAGAAATTTAAGTCCATAGTATATATTATACATTATATTGCTGAAAATTGATAAAGTCTAGTCAGTTTGGATGAGCACACAAAAGCCATAATTTTTACAATTAAAAACAATTTAGCATTTAATTTCGTTACTGTACTTTTATTTATCTAACAACTTCAAATCAAGTGATTTTCAGGACAATTTACTTGAAAATGGAAAATGAAAGGGCTTCTGAACTCATGCATTCAACAAGAAACTGCAAGATCAAAGAGATATGCTACTTCATGTTTGCATTCACATGTGAGAAACATTGCAAGAAGTTACAGTCAGGGTTTTCAAAATGTGAGCTTGATACACAGGCTGATATCACAACTGGGCAATCTTATTTCAGTCTATTGAACTAAAATTTCTAGCAAGAATTATTTTATTGAACATGTGACTAAATTATAATTCAAGATTAAATTATTTATCAGCACACAATTCTATAATCTTATGGTAGAGTTCTTTCAGAGTCAAAATAAAAACTTCCTGATTTCCTCACTTTACTTTGCACATTGACAGTGAAAGTTTTCCACAATTAAAGAAAAATTATAAACTTTTTCAAACTTTATTTTCTTTATATATATGTGTAGTTTGGTCTAACTTTCTAATTTATTGTTTATCTCAAACTTTAAAAAATATAAATAGTATTCTTTGATGATTGTCACTTATAGTTTATAAATATCTCGCAAAGTCAACATTTGCACACCCTATTTTTGTGATATTTTTATAAATGTAAACTGATGATGTTGGCTATCTATAAATTTTGTCATTTTCCTTTCCTTGAGGAACCTCAACTGGAGCTTCTCTATTAACTGGACCATTTTTCCTTCCCACCAGCAGTGTTTCCCTTTCCCCATAGGCATAACATCAGTTTAAACTGTATGTTTGCTTAATCTTAGTCATTATAAATAAGGTAGATAAAATCACAAAGTAAATTTGATTTGCAGTAGTTTAAGGGTTTAGGATGTTGAGCATTAGAAAAAATATATTTCTCATACATATTGTAGGGGTGAGGGCAGTTATGGAAGGAATGGGAGACAAGAAGAATTGGAGTACATGATCTGAATTTTCAAAAAAAATAATAAAAATGTTTAAAAAGATGAAAATATGTATTTCTTACCTATTTGTATTCATAGTTTGATAATTCTGTTTAGTTTAATGTACAATTTTCATTGTTTGTTTCTTTATTGATTTTTTTAGTTCTTTTGATATTGTAGTAATTAACCATCTGTCATATTTGTATCTGATTAATCATTTTACCATTTTTAGGCTATATCTTCACTGAAATGAGAAGTCTTTTAGCTTCATATGAAACCATTGACATTTGATTTTTCTTAATACATATAATCTTCTGTCCTGTTTAGAAAGGCCTTTCATATATATGTGTGTAATATATATATATATGTGTGTGTGTGTGTGTGTGAATAGAAGTG
>LOEQ01006761.1:28498-41346 GCA_001685075.1 Bramus lutescens | reverse complement strand
AGCTCTCCCCATCCTCCCCTTCTCACTTCTCTCTCCCCCTCTCCCCTTACCCCCCCACAAGCTCCTAATTTTTGTCTGGCAATCTTGCCTACTTCTATTTTCAGGTCATGAGCAGTTTTAATTCAGTTCCTTCAATTTTATTCTTTTTTTTTTTTACTATCTTGACATCCTTTAATGATTTTTTTGTTTTCCTCCAATTTTTAAATCATCTTATCCTTGATTTCTTTAAAGGAATTTATTAATTTATTCTTTAAGGATCTCTATCATCTTCAAAAATTTGGTCTTAAGGTCATTTTTTTGTGCTTTACCTGTGTTGGAATATCAGGGCTTATTGGAGTGAGATCGCTGGGCTCTGGTGGTGACAGCCCAGGCTGCTGTTAATTGTGTTCTGACACTGACATTTAGGGACCTGGATTTCAGTGATCATAGGTCTAGGTACCAATTTCTGAGTTTAGTTTTGTTGGATGGGTGTTTTCCTGCTTGGTTTCTAAAATTCTGACTGGAGTGGCCTGTGTTTGAAAATAAAGTATCTGGCAAGTTGAGTTCTGGACTTCTGATGACCTCTGGTCCAGCAGGGGATATTGCTCAAGTCGGAGACTGGACTTCTTGATATATGTGTGGTCTCTGGTCTGTCCTATAGTCCTCTGGGGCTCAGGATGCTGGTCTCGCCTTTCTCTTGGAATACCATCATTCCCCCAGGGGTGTGGGAAAGGATATGGTGACAGAAGGAAGAGGGGCAGTTAGGATTAAGGTGGAAAGGCATGGACAGGGTTGTAGCAGGACGTGAGTAGCTTGCTTCATTTTCAGGGCTTTGGCCTGGCTGTTGTTGGAATAGGAAGCTTCAGCCAGAGGTGTGGGCAGAAATGCAAGGATGAGGAGAAGGGTAGTTTGAAGCACACTGGGCAAGGACAGGCTCAGAGGTGATCAGTTTCACTAAGGATTCAGGATGGTTGTCTGATCTCTATCTTGTCAGTTGGAGACTTCTGACAGAGGTGTGGGTTAGGTGTTGTGAGGAAGAGAGGAGGTGTACGGTGATATTTTGTTTATGATCAGATCATAAACCTGAAGATTAGAGTCCAAAGCTAGATACACTAGTCAGCCATATAGACCAGACACAGATTAAAGGCACACACCTTTAATCCCAGCAGCCACACTAGTTAGACCTATAGGCTGGGCAATAGCGGTACACAACCTTTAATACTAGCACTGGAGAGGAGTATAACTCAGAATGAGCCTGGAACTTTCTTTTCAGTCTGAAGATTTCACAGAGGTAAGAGTTCTCTAGTGGTTGGCTGCTTTGTTTCTCTGGGCTTTCAGTTTGAACTACATTGTCTGTCTCTGGGATTTTATTAGTTATGCTACAGAAGTGGAATTGGGGTTTGGCTGTGTAGGCATCGATCCGCTGAGGGCATGATCTTACATGGGGTTCAGGATGTTGGCCTGGCCTCTGGTGGAGTACGAGGCTTCTGCCAGTGGTATGGTGTCCTACACATGATTGTTATCAGCATACTTTCTCCTTTAACTTTTGTGGTTGTTGAAGAAAGAGGCAAATATCTTGAGACTTTATGATATATTTAATTTTTGGTAGTTCTAAGTTTGTTTCTGATAACAGCTTTTTTTCCAATCAACTTTGAATAACTGTCAACGAAGTAAAAATTTAAAATCTCACGACTCTTAGCATCAAATTATGTAAAGCACTGAATTTAAACTGTAACTTTCATGAAAACTATAAGCTAAAATTCTTTTGAGGCAGACTTAATCTTAAAATATGGACAGTTTGCCACTACCTCGTAACCTGTCTGTCCCAAGTCTATATAATACACATTTCTACTATTACTGCCACCTAAAATTTCACCTGTATTTATACTGTATTCAGAATTTTTGTATTGTTCTTAGACCTACATTTTCCCCCATCTGGTTGGCTATTGGTGTTTCCAGGATAAACTCTTTAATTCATTTTCTTATTTCCATTTACTGTACATAATTAACATATGAATTTATCCATCTACATTCAAAACTAAAGTTTATTGCCAAATATTTTTTTCTTTTTCTTTTTTTTTTCTCTTTTTGTGACTGTCTCTCTGCTAAGATTTTAGTTGCTATTATCTGGATTATTTTGTTCTGTATCTCTATTTTCAAAAAAGACTAATCTGACCCTTTATGTCATCCAGTGCAAAAGTGAAGAATCCTTTCTAAATCTTCCCAAAGCACCATCCTGTGTTCTCTTCTTTTTTCTTTCCACTAAATGATTTATTATGTAAAAATGTTTAGACTATGTGAATGAAGCTACACCTATGTATCTAAAACTAAGTTGTTATAAATCAGGGAGATAGTAATAAGAACAGTGTATAATCATTACTAAATAGTGTATTTTGTTGGAGTAGTCGTCCTTGTAGATTTTCCAATGTTTTATAAAATCCCATGACAATTTGAGTCATTATACTGAGCTTCAGGTCAGGGTTGGTGTGAAGGTCCTGTGAGACAGTGGCTTAGGTTAGAATCATTATATATGTTTTTGCCATAAAACAAGATAACTTGTAATGCTATATTCTTTTAAATTTGTATTGATTTCTTGTTTTTCTAAATTCATTAAGATTCCATTTGTTTTATCCCATTGACCAATAGGAGCTGAATTCTGTTTTAATGCTTATTTGTATCATGGTAATAGAGTCATGAAAATAAATCCATGATGAAAACTTAAGTAATTTTATTTCTCTTGAAAACCACATTATTTCTTGTATTTGTCATGATCTCAAAGTAAAGTAATCTGTTTTCTTTATTGGATTTTTATTTTTTGATATGCAATAGAGTTAACATTGTTGGTATGATGACCATTAAGATTTTTTAATGTTTACTCTATTCTATCATTTAATTTCTAATAAATGTGGTGTGTGTGTATGTGTGTGTGTTGTGTGCGTGTGTATGTTTGCACATGTATCATGATATGTGGAGGTCAGGAAATAACTCAAAACATCAGGAGTAACATTTTTCCCTTTAGCATATGGGAACAGATGATCTCACTCAGACAACAATTTTAAAAGCAAATTTTTTTAAACAGTGAGGCATCTTGGAACCCTAGGACATCTATTTTTAAAATAATTAAAACAAACATTCATTCTCATTTTGAACAATTAATGTTTTGTGATTAAAAATGAATAGGAGACAGCAGAAAATTATATTCATTTTAAATAAAATTGAATATTTAATATCTGCTATCATTCTTTAAACCTGTGTTCACCAAGCACTACTTTGAGGCCTTGTTCTGATAATTGTCTTAAGTAAGCATTCGTGACTCTCTCCCAGTTAATCTTCTCTCTTTTTTTAGTTTATTGTAGGTGATCAAGACAAAAAATACCAGATTATTTTAATATTCTCCTAGACTTTCTCTTCCACAACATTAAGTAACTCTTGGCTGAAACCAAACTGTAGGCTATTCTGTGTCATTCATCCAGAATACACTTACGTACATGTTCTAAATTGGTCATGATCTACATACAAGGGTTCTAAATTGATTTAATTATATATATATATACACACACATTTATTGAAAATACTGTTGTACAATATATTCTGATTAAAGTGTTTTTTTATCAGCTCCTCCTAGATCCCACACACTTAATTCCACACTTTTTATTTCTCTATCTCTTGTAATAAACAAAATGGCTAAACGTATAAGCAATAAAATATGAAGAAAGAGACCGTAAACACACTCACATACAGAAATAAAAAATGATACATGTATGTGCACATATACACAAACAAAGACACACAACCACACACCCCCAAATACCAAAACATTATAAAACAAAATCAGAAATCATAACATAAAAGCAAAATATCAGTAGGACAAAAAATGCTCAAACAAGGCAATGCAAAAAAGAAATTCAAGAAATGAGAGCTCTTGTTTACATCCTTCTCTCAGCACAGACGCCTAGTCAGGCTTAACCTTTACAAGTCCCGTGCATACCACCACACTATCTATGAATTCACTTGTGCATTGGTCCTATTGTGTCTAGGAGACACTGTTGCTTGATGTTATCCATCCCGTCTGGCTCATAGAAGTTATTTGCCTTCTTTTTCAAAGGATTTGTGAGCTCTGATGTGAGGTTTGTAATGAAGACTTTCCATTTAGGACAGAGTGTTCCAACGTCTCACTCGTTCACATTATTCATTTTGGTAAGGTATTTCTGTGTTATTCCCTATCTACTAAAAGCAGAGACACCTCTGATGATGTCTAAGTGAGATACTGATCTGTGCATCTAGCAAAAAAAAAAATCCTTAGAATTTATTTATTGCTTTGCTTCTTTTGCAAAACACTAGAGTTTGTTTCCCCATGGGCCCTTTTCCCGTATGTTCTGAACACTGTCAGGCATGCTTTCATCACGGAGTGTGATAAGGGAAGTGAAAAATAAAGTATGAGGAAAAACAGGTAACAGAACATCGGAAAGAGAGGAAAAAAGAACAGGGAGTGAAGGAAAGCACTGAACATCAGATTTTAAAACAATTCTTATAATAGTGACTTTAATCTATTCTGTCATAAAGTTTTAATAAATAAAGAATATTTTTGAAATATTATTATATTTTATACAATGAATACATGGAATAATGAATATAAGTAATAAATATTGGTTAATATTACTGAAAGTCATTAAGGGCTTATGGGGTTCCACAAGTGAAGCAGTCAATTTTTTCCTTGAATTATTAATAATAGTCTTTAGTATATTTTTTAATTTATGTTAATTGACACATACTATTAATATTCATATGTTGTTTATCTTTATTTTATAAAAGTAGATAGGTTACAGTAAAATTTAAATATATTTTACAGTAATTTATATGGTTAATAATGTATAGTTTTATGGAATATGATTTTGTAGTTATTCTTTCAGATATAAATAGGTGAAAAAATTACACTGTCTATGAAAGAAGAATGTTGAAGTAGAGGACATACTTTTAATCTATAGGAAGTGGCTAATCTGATTTTTGGAAATGCTGCAAATTTTTCCTTGGACACTGCAACTGCATCAGATTTCTGAGTACTACCCCTCTAAGAATATCCATGGTTATCTTAAAATCGAGTTCTAATGCAGTTTCTTTTGACATTCTATTTCTATATATTCTTTGGTGCCACAAATAGAAAAGCCAAAAGTCTGACTCTGACTCTCATTTACCTGAATGACATTGTTCAAAATCAAGCAAGGATATCTTTGTCGCAGGATTTTCTCTTCATTGTTTGGAAGAGTCTAAAAAATGTTTATATATAGATATAAGTTACTTCATAGGTGAGTAAGTAAAAATTAATACAAGTCTACAAGTATGAAAGCAGCTTACTTGTAAAAAAATAAAGAAAAAAAGATTGTAGAATTTGCTATTCTGTGTGATTCCCCTTGTGGAGAACAGCTGATACTCTCACTGCACTCTGTGTTAAAGGCAGTATTTCTACACTCAAGTCCATTTTGTTCATGGACGTTCTTAGACTTTGACTTTGATATTTGAACAAGCATCCCATTATCTATTGTGAGAAGAAACAAACTGTAGACACTTGTTACAAAGCTGTTATTTTAAGATGATCTCATACTGATGATTGCAACAAAAGATGAGTCAATATCTGAGTCAACACACTCCTGGCCTTGATTCTCTGTCTCTTAACATTTATTATTGACAGTGGAAAGTAACCTTATCTAGAATACAGTTCATCGTGACATTCTTTCCTTCCTTGCTATATTTTTTAACCATAATTGAGTTTCTACTTTACCCGTACTCTAGTTTATATTCAATATCCCTCTTATTCCTGAGGAATATAGCCAGGATATCATGACATACTAAAATGCAAAGAAAATTAGTGTCTAAATTCTGCTAATGTGTAAGTACTACTGTGGAGCCTACTCACCACAGGCATTCTCCATCTTAATATCAAATAATAAGAACACCGTGTTTCTCAGTAAAATTGCATGGTTTTATAAAAAAAAATGCTGTTTCTTTATTATGAGATAAGTAGGTACCAATACATAAGTGTGAGCTCTATCTATTTAAAATTTCAAAGCTCTTGTTGTTACAAGTCACATGCTAAATTGCAATGGGATGACATAAAATCTGCAGCTGAAGTTTAGGCATGAAAATACGCCCTAATTAGAAGGTCCCTGGCAATGACAAACTCTGTAGTAAAAGGAAGGAAAGTTCAACCAGAACAACATAGCAAGCAGTATTTGTTCAGGTAAGTTTTCTGTAATGGTCTTATGTGGTGCAAAATAAAGTTTCCATGATGCAGGGTAAGGACTGCACTATGGGTATAGGACAAATATTTAGAATGCATTCAGGGGTTATGTTAGATTATTAAAGTAGTTGTCATAGGTTCTCTTTCCATATGCACAACTTAAGTATCCTTAGGTAGTTGGCTAAGTTTTCAGGATCATGTATAATATCCCTCTTTTTCAGTGATTCTTAATTCCAAGTAGAAAGTTGTTGGTTTCCATTCAAGTATGGGTTTCTATTATGTTGGTATTTCGGAGAACACAGGAAAAACATAAGTTGATATAAATAAACATTCTATAAAAATAGAAGTAATATAACTCTGCTTGAGGATCAATAATATGAAAAAGAAAATCTGAACATTTTGCACCATGTAGCTTTCATTTTCTATCTTTTAATATGTTAATGTATAAAAAATTACATGAAACAAAACAAACTTTGATAAGAAGACAGATATGCAACACAGGAAACTTCAACATCTTTTGTGTTTATGTGTGTATTTGTGTGTATCTGTTGGATATTTGTTAAGTAAACAGTTTATTCTGAATATTAATAGAATTAGGCTAGTCAAATTTCTCTTCTAGTAATGCTGTATTTTGATTCTTTACTCCGTAGGACAGATGTGTTTCTGTTTTTTTTTTCTCTCTCATTACAGTTTTTCTGTACTATGAAAGACGTGACAAGATGTTCTTTTATTCTTATGCCTTGGTGTTCTGAATTGCCTTCCCTACTGCTATTATCACACTGAAGTACACAGACGTTAGTCCACTTATCCAGATGTTGCTTTAAGCTCTTTCATGTTC
Source organism: Bramus lutescens (assembly GCA_001685075.1). Classification (NCBI taxonomy): domain Eukaryota; kingdom Metazoa; phylum Chordata; class Mammalia; order Rodentia; family Cricetidae; genus Bramus; species Bramus lutescens. The sequence continues at coordinate 34,294 of LOEQ01006761.1, read as the reverse complement.
CACACATGATAAAGTCCTCATTTCTAGAAAATTGTTTACATTTACAGCAGATGCTAATATGAAATGTATTCTGGTTTTTATCTGATTATTTTTTTCTAATTTAATTACCCCCATTTCTCAAAAATCTTGGATACTGAATGATTCAATCAATGTAATTTTAAAAAGGAGAAACAGCAAAATCACAAAAGATGAGCTTGGACAATAAGGAATACTTATTTTTTTTAACTGCAATACTCATTGTTGCAAATTCATAGATAAATTCATGGTGTGTGCTCTGACTCCTGATTGATTTTTTTTACAAGTCGGTATTCTTATAAAATGTGTCACTTTGATGGAATTTTCTGTGTTTGTGAGAGACTATCCTTTTTAATTTGCATGGAAAATTACTCCAGCTACTAAACACCCTTTCTACATATTTCAGCTTGCTTCTCTTCTCTCAAGTATGTACATGAGCCAAGAGTATTCTCATTGCAGATTCAAGCAGTGGCAATGATACAATGGTTGACTGACAATCTTCAGCATACTACCCTCCTCTATATACATATTAACATATATGTATATATTATTTATTAATATGAATATTATAAATATTAATAAAATATATACATATTTTAAATATAAAGTACTATTTGAATGTCCTTGTTTCTTTTCCTAGCAGTATGAAAATATACTCTGAAAAAAAGCAACCCTAAAGGACAGGTTTACGTTCCAAACCATTATAATGGAAAGGTCTGGACTGGGATAACTAGACATGGCTAGTCATGTGGCATCTAGAGTTATGTGAATAATGGAGACTTAAGCTTCACTTGCTTTCTTCTATTTAGATAGACCAAAATCTCATCACCTCTAAGAAAGCATGGCACCTACAGTGAATGGTTCTTTCCATTTTGGTGATCCTAATAATTCCCCACACACTTTGTCTTAGTAAATGGTACACTTTTATGTGGCTCTAATAGGTAAAACAGACTTACTCCCTTATATATAGGAAATTATTTAAGATACAGAAGTAAATTCACTTTCAGCAAATATGTAATCCTAAAAATCCATACAAACTTAAATGGCAGAATATCTAGGTCAAAAGTTTTAGTGTGGTCTTAGTCAGGATTTCCATTCACATTATCAAGTAACACCACCAAAATTATCTTGTTACAAAAAGTTTTATTTCATTACAGCTCTCTGTTCACTTTCCATAGTTTAGGGAAATGGGGTCACGGATTTAGTTGAGATCAGGAACCTGGAGGGAGGAACTGAAGCAGAAACCATGGCCGAATCATTCTTACTGGCTTACTCAGTCTGCTTTCTCATACAACTAAGGATAATCTGCCTAAGGTTGGCATCACCCACAGTGGCCTGGACCCTGCCACATCCATCACAAAAGAAGAAACTACTCTATTGATATGCTTACAAGGAAATTTTATTCAGGCATTTATTTCCAATTAAAATTCCTTCTCCCTAGATATATCTTTGTTTATGTCAAGTTGCGAAAAATCAACAAGAATAGATATAAACAAAAATATTAACTTTTATTGCCTTAGAAATTTTGTGGTAAAAATTGTCTATGCATTTGTAGTCTGTCAAGATCTTCCAAAAATTTTTAGTAATCTGATTCATATCACTCTTTCCTTTAAAAGTACGTTAAAAATTTGACACATGAACTTTTCTTTTTCCCTTACAAAATGTTCATTTTCTTAATATATTTTATTCTTTTCCAAAGGCATACCACATGCAGGTTTATATTTATGTATAATCAATATGGGTTATGATTTGGAAGAGTCACTCACTCAGACCTTAAGAATGATGTCAGAATCGATTAGAAATTTAATTTTTATCTTGCTCCAAAACATGAAAATACTAATTGCTGTGAGTATTTACTAGGTGAAATAAAAATGTGACCTAAAATTTTGAATACTAAAGTCACTATGCAAAGAAAATTAAAACTTGTTTAATGTTTACTTGATAACAGAAATATATCCTAAAGCTTAAAAATATGAAAACATAAAAAATGAATGTTCTTTTGGAAACAAGAGGAAAAGAAGCAAATATTCCAATCATGTCCTAGTTTTCCTGGCAGCAAAGTCCTCATAAGAAAACACTGACTAGGAAGAATGGCAGGGAATTTTCATAGTGTTGAAGGAAAAACACCTGACAACAAAGAACAATGTAACTGGTAAACTTATCTTTCAGAAAAAAAGTGACAAGGACATATTCAGAAAAACACAAGCTGAGAAAATATGTATCTTCAGATCTTTCCTATAAAATATTCTGAAGCATGTCCTACAAACTCAAAGAAATATTACCCTACAACCCTCTGCTAAGTATATAGTCAATAAAAGTAAAATCGTTACCACTATAGTCCTGTGTTCATTATACTATATGTATATGCATACATATATATATATATGTATACATATATACATACACACATATACATAAACATAAATCAGTCAATACATAGAAATGAGCGCAGTGTCTATCAGGTGATTAATTCATTAAGAAAATTGACCAGGTGGGGTGGCAGCACTTGGGAGGGAGAGGCAGGAGAAACCCCGAGAATTTGAGGCCCTCCTGGTCTACAAGAGCTAGTTCCAGGACAGCTAGTATTGTTACACAGAGAATTCCTGTCCTGAAACAAAAAAACAATCAAACAAAAAAGAAATGATAATAATATACACAATGAAATATAAAATTGTCATCAATGAATGGAATCATGTCACTTTTATCAACATGAATGAAACTGGCAAAACTGAGCTAAGGAAAAGGAATCAGACATGCATGACAAGCAATGATTTATTTCCCATATGATAGCTGGAAAATATGGATCATACAGAAATGAAGAATAGTGTTGTCATTACTAGAGTCTGAATCGAAATTGTGTGGGTGGGCTGGATGTGTTAGGTGGTGCAAGCTATACCCTATAATACTATAAATATTTAGTAATGGGTAATTCTAGTTAGGAATCATAAATAATAATGTTTATAATAATGCAAAGCCAAATATAAGTTCATAAATTTTCAGTTAGAAATGATTCTTTTGGACTAGTGATCATTTCTGTTACATTCCCACATATATCTCACCTGCTTTCATCTGTGCCCTGAGACACTGAATGATCTAAAAGACTGTAGTCTATAAGGAACTCTAAATCTGTGTCAAAATAAATTCCCTTTCCTTTATGTGTATTTAGACATTTTGTCACAAATGAAATTTGTATAAACATATCCAATTTTCTTCTCTATTATTAAAGCAAATTTAAATAAAACAAGTAAACAGAAATATCTTAAATATAATATATACAATATGCTGACTAGTATTTACTTCTGGAATTTATTGAATAAATAGTAGTTTTTAAAGAATTGTTACAAGGTGGAGATTTCCATTGTTATCATCACTCACACAAACAATAACACTGAGATAACTGACAATGTTAATGAGCTTAAGTTTACTTCAGAATGTATTTATATACCAAAGCATTTCACCAATATAAAGAATATCAGCTTGTCAGGTATCCTTCAATATGTCTGTGAAAAGATATACACATAATAATATGGCTAGAAAGATTGATCAGTAGCTTTTAGCCCCATGAGGAGACTCACAAATGCCTTTAACTCCAGCTCCAAGAAATTCTATTCTATTCTGAACCTTGTTGGTTTCTGTACTCACAACCCATAACAACCCAGAGACATACACGGGGACACAAACTGAAATGAGCCTTTAAATAAAACAATAATAAACACAATGCTTTAAGTCGGTAATCACTGGTGTCGTGTGATGTCAAGATATAAAGCTGCCACTTAGGATTGTGATTTTTGTGGACTCCTGAACTAGAAATATGCTTGTAGAAAGCATTGCCTGTGTTAGTTATTCTGAAAAATTATTGAACACAGGGAGGTTTAATTAAAATTTGCTTCTCAATTACCTCCACCTGAAATATTAATGTAAGCACAATACTTAAGACATGTAATTTTAGTCATAGTTTCACTATTCTGTAATTAGGTCATAATTAGCTAGTGCTCTCCTAGCAGTTTATTTTATTAAAAACACAAAATTATAGAATTGTCTAACTCCCTTTAACTGGGGACTGAAATTAAATTTTCTTGCAAGTCTACCAATGGATGATTAATTCAATCTTTTTTGTTTAATTGTTTTTGATTTCAAAACAGGTATTCTGTTTGTAACAGTTCTGGATTCCAGGAATCCTTTTTTATGCCAGACTGGCTTTAAACTCAAAGAGATCCTCATGCTTTTGCCTCTAGAGTGTTTAGATTAAAAGCATGTGCAACCACATCCAGCGAATTAGCTCAATCTTAAGCACATATATTACTTTATAACTTCTACATACTCTCTCAACTTAGATATTTGCTTTTTGACAATGATAATTACCTTCAATAAATATATAAAATATAATTAGTGATAAATTTCAGGTGCTTAATACTGACCTGTTGGACAGAAAAATACAGCACCCATTTAAAACTAGATCACAGAGTCTAGATTCAGCATATTAGTGAGGCAAGAATATCATAACTTGTTTCCATAGCTTTTCCTGCTAGAAAGAAGTAAACAAATACTGAAAGTAGAAGAAAATCAATACTATAAATTTAAACCAATATGGAAAATTTGTCAAAAATATACTTTTATATATGATATTTATTTGCTAAAATATTTGAACAAATTGGTAGGTCATATTATTCTATTCTCAATTGTTTAGGAATGTTTTAGATATTATGGTGCCAGAAAATGGCTCAATGAGAGAAGATTCTTACTAAAAATGGTGAACCAAGTCTCCAGAATACACAGAGTAGGATATGGTAACCAACTTCAATATGAAGAACACCAAAAAGAAATCTCACACTAGCTCACAACTGAGTATAATAAACGGTTATTTATTTAGGGGTAGGCTAACAGATCACAATTCTCTGGGGAATGGGCAACAGCAACCACATCCCACAGCTGGAAAAGAGGCCGGACACATGCTTTACATCAGCATTTATTGTGTAAGAGAAAACGCTCAAGTGAATGGAATTACTTAAAGGCTACTGTTGGTAGGAATACCTACAACACCTCCCCTTTTTTAAATAAGTTGTCATGTTATTTTCTGTCATGGACAGGATGTCTTATTTGTCTTCCTAATATAGTTAATTCTTTAATTTTGTACTTTATAATAAATATGTTCTCTGTATTACATAATATATCATAAAAGTTTCTATTATTTTAATCTAAAATACTCTACCTGTTCCCTTTTTGATTTTTATGTAGTCTGCAATACTGAGTTTTAATTAAATTGCTCTGTGTGTGTATATGTGTACTTTCATATGTGAGGATGTGTTTTTGAAATATTGTCTCATAGTATTAATCAGGATGACCTATAAATTGCTTAATTGACTAAGCTGTCTTGAACTCAAACATACAGAGATCTTCATGAATCTGCACCCTGCGCTGGGATTAAAGATACTAAAAACTGCTACCTGATGTATATTTGTGGATTACGTATTTTTTCTTTGTCCATTTTAGTTGTGACATTCAGTTATTCAATGGAAAATCATATACCAGCCTTCTCATTTAAATACTGTGAAACATATTCAGATTTATCAGATGAAAGCACAAGAACACCATGACTATGTGCCATATAGTAATAAACATTTTGTGACATAAACAACCAAACAGACCCAATGCTCATAGATGAGTACAATCCAAAAGGATAGGAGGCTCAGTTCAGAAATTTTGCATTTTTAAAATTAAAGAGAAATAAGAAAGAATGAAAGAAAGAAAGAAAGAAAGAAAGAAAGGAAGGAAGGAAGGAAG
>LOEQ01006761.1:11769-28464 GCA_001685075.1 Bramus lutescens | reverse complement strand
AGAAAGAAAGAAAGAAAGAAAGAAAGAAAGAAAGAAAGAAAGAAAGGAAGAAAAGAAAGCTAGAAGGAAGGAAAGAAGGAAGGAAAACAAAACACCCTACAAACAAACAGAATCAAGCCAAAACAGGGTAATTTCATACAGATTGTGACATATAAATTTTAACATACTTATGATTCCAAAATTGTAAAATGACATTATGAGGCAAATTACAGTGTTTTTAGCAGAAATAATGTTGAGTGTTAAGTATATGAGGCATGATAAGGGCAGAAATAGCCACTTTTCACTGCTGGTGGAATGTTTCACTCAACATAATCGATTGATATTTAAACCACCATGTAGAAGATTGGTTGGAAAGATGATAATCATATAGCTGTCAAGTCTCATGTCACATTTTTTGTTAGATACAAACTGAAATGTTACCCCTGTATTGAGAAAATCATACAGATCTTTAACTTCACCAAAAAACCAGCTCCACTGCTGGGTACCAAAATATTCTTTGTGTGGAAATAAAGGTAAAAGTGAGAGTTCCAACAAGCTCTGTGGGCACAGAAATTGGTTTCCTGAAAAACTATAGCCTAAACAGAAAGGATACCTGAGTTCTACCGGGTTCAATTCAATAAAGAAATTTTCTAAATTACACCATGAACTTTAATGGTACTGTAGTTGAGAGAAATCTATAAAGGGACTTATTTGATATTAGCCTACTCCGTGTGTCAGAAACTCTTTCATAGTTTTAAGTCTGGAACCTTATATACCTTGTAAATGTACGGAGAGGCAGCTGCCTTAAGACAAAGTCTAAGTTCAGAAAATTACATGGTAGGAGTTGGATGTAATGGACAGTATGGACTCTGACAAAGAACAAGTAGAAATATGAGCATGCTCTATTCTAGGTACCATGCCTGGGTGTGAAAATACATCCTTTGAGATATAGTAGAACATTAGTATGTATTTTCATGTGGGTACTTGGATTAAGTATTCTTGGATCCAGGATGCTCATAAAGGATAATTATTTCTGTCTTCCAGTTGAAAATTGTATTATTCCTTTTATCCTTGCCCAAAGATGTTTCCATGAATGTTTAAAAAGAGCTAAAGAGGACTCAAATTTTTTGTCTCATTCTTGTGACACATAGTACAAAAAGTTCTGAAAACAGTGCCTCATGTTATCACCTAGGATAACAGCTAAGCCTGACAATTATCTCAATAGATTAACTCAAAGTTTCAGCATTAGAGAACTGCATATTTGCACCAGGGAGTTATTACAAGTGAAAGTGAGAAGAGAAAGAAACATCCTGAAAATACTTTGTACCACAGGTACATTCCAAAGAAGATCTCAAAAAAATATATCTGCCATTGTATATTGTGTCCACAAATAGTTCTACAATATTACTGTTTCCAGTGAGGTTTCTTTATATAACTAAAGGGAAAGTTTAGGGCTAAAATAAGCTAAGTGGGAAGTATCCTTGAACATATTGGCACAGTAGACTACTTCTTGAATATAACAGCAATAGAACAGATACTTAGATTGACAATTAATAAATCAGTTCTTCTGAAATGGAAAAGCTTCTGGAAGGCAAAGGTCATGGTAAATGAGACAAAACAGTGGCCAAGAGAATGTAAGATATTCACTAACCCCACATCTGACACAGGACTGATATGCAAAATATAAACAACTTAAGAAACTAGACATCAACACACCAAATTTAATCTAAAATAAAAATGGAATATAAATCTAAACAGGGAATCGTTAACAGAAGAATCTCAAATGACCAAAATATATTTAAGGAATTGTTCAACATCCTGAATAGTCAGAGAAATGCAAATCAAAATGACTTTACAATTTAATTTCACTCGTCAGAATGGTTAAGATGAAAAAAAAATGATGGAAGCTTATGCTGTCGGGTTTGTGGAGTAAGGGGAACACTCTTTCACTGCTAGTGGGAGTTCAAACTTTTATAGCCACTTTGAAAATCCTTGTGGCTGTTTCTCAGAAAATTTGAAGTCAATCTACTTCAAGATCCAGTTATACCACTGTAATACATATTCCCAAAGGATGCTCAATCATACCACAAGGACACTTGGTCAACTGTTCATAACAGAGCTTGCAAACAACCTAGATGCCCCTCATCCAAAGAATGGATAAAGAAAATGTCGTACATGTACACAATGGAGTATTACTCTTTGGAAAGAAACAATGACATCATGAAATTTGCAGGCAAATGGAAGGAACTAGAAAAATCATCCCGAATAAAGTACACTAGATCCAGAAAGACACTTAAAAGTGGATATTATGCAAAGCAAAGGATAACCAGGCTACAATCCACATCCCTAAAGAAACTATGTAACCAGGAAGATCATAAGAGGAATTCATGGATCACCCCGGGAATGGGAAGTAGATATGATCTTCATTTTAAATTGAGAGGGTAGAGAGGAAAGAATGGAGGATGGGAACATGAGGGACTAAATGTCCAGGTTGGAGGAGGGATAGAGTAGAGAGCAATGAAAGAGGTATCTTGACAGAAGGTGCCCTTATGTAGTTAGGGGAAAAATGGTAATAGGGAATCTCCCAAGAGTCCATAAGGATGACCCCAGCTAACACTCCTAGAAACAGTGGAGCTAACACTCCTAGAAACAGTGGAGAAGGTATCTAAACTGACCTTTTTTAATCAGATTGGTGATTAACCTAATTGTTATCATAGAACCTTCACCCAATAACTGATGGAAGGTTCTATCTACAACTACACTGGACTGATCTATTAGAGCCCAGTTGAAGAGAGGCAGGAGGGATGGGATAATTATGGAGGTCAAGATCATGATGAACAGACCCAGAGAGACTGCTGATGTGAGCTCATCGGAGGTCATGCACACTAGACAGACAGCTAGGGAGGCTGCAATGGACCGAACTATGCCCTCTGCATGTGGGTGATTAGGAGCAGTAGTCCCTTAACAGTGGAACCAGGATCTGTTCCAGTGCATTAGCTGGCCTTTTGGAACATATTATCTATGGTGGAATGCCTTGCTTAGCCTTGATACAGTGGGAAAGAGCTTTTTCCTGCCTCAATTTGATACACCATGCTTTGTTGACTACTATAAGAAGCCTTACCTTTTTCTGAGGAGTAAATGGGGGAATGGAAATGAGGTAGGAAGACAGAATGGGAGTATAGGAGAGAGGGGAATGCTGCCATAGTCATGTAAAATAAATTTTAAAAATGCTAAAAAGGAATTATATATATGTATATTAAGTGAATTTATGAATACCTTGCTACACTGATATTACACTGATACTTTTAAAAATTTTACCCTTAAAAGTCTAGTAAACATAATTACTATCATGAGTGCATGTGTGTGTGAATGACAAAATTCACACTAAAAGTAGATTTGCAAATAAGAAATAGGAAAGAATAAAGTGTGATCAATCACCCATCTATCCATAAACCTTAATAGAAGATGATGAAATAAAATATCACAACAGATACAACACAATAAAGAAGAAAAAATTAAATTCATGTCTCTTGATAAATCTAGAAAGCGAGTAGGCTAAATTTGAGAATCAAAAACAACCTGATGAGAGAATTATCAAGAAAAATCAAGCACAATATATTTGGAAGGTCTTTATTGCCACCCCTTTTGTCTTCTCATTGTATTTTCTTGTAATACAGTTTTCTGCCCTTGATCATGTGTCTCAGTGAATGGTTATAATGAAGGTAAAATAAGATTGTTATGGGAAAACATAAATATTTGTACATATAAGCTTCAAAATAGACTGTATGACAAACACAGTGAGAAAAGTCAAAGGCCAATGCATAACTGTTAGGAGAATTACTTATCAAGAAGACTGCTGATTTTTAATCTTTTCACCACCAAGATATTATAACAACAAGGTAAATAAGGCAAAACAAGTAGACCTCAGTAGAGAATTGGGCTCCAGTACACTGACACTGGGGAACTCTAATACTACACACTCACAGACAGATTTTCTAAACAGAAAAAAAATCCATGGAGAGTAATTAGAGATAGAGAATAGATTAAATGAATCTAGTAGGCACTTAGGGCATATCTCAACCAGGAGTTGCAGAGAATATACTCTCTTCATGAGCACATGTCTCTTGGTTTTAAAATATATAATGTATTGAGTGTAAACCAGTCTTAAGAAACTCAATGAACAGATATATTTTTATACATCCTTTGTGACCACAATGATCAGAGAGAAAAATTCAACAGAAAGAGAAACTGCAGAATTCACTCAAATCTGTGAATATTGATCAAAGAGTGGATAATGAAAATATCTGTTGAGAAATTATAATTTTCCTTGGATGAAATAAAAATAATATTGTAACCTTCAGAGACATATGCACAAAAATTGTAATGAGTACAATTAGTATCAATAAGAGGTTACAGTATGGGGCAGTAAAGTCTCAATCAAAGATTATAAAGTGGCATCTAATGAACTCAAAAAAGCAAAAACAAAAGAAATATTCAGTGGATGAATGATATTTATCAGAAATGAAATAGTAAAATATTTGAAGCAAATAAACATTTTATAAAATAAGGAAAACAGAATTGGCAAATAATTAGCAGGATTAATGAAAGAAATTACACAAATAGATGCAAAGAAAACAAGCAATATGACAGAGAGGATTGATAAGACAGTGAAGAGAAGGAAGGAGAGAGTCCAGAGGAAAGACGGTAGTCAGGACTATTGTGCTTAAAGGATCTCCCAGATTACCCATTTATTTGAGGTTAATACTCAAGGTCCTTTTGGCAGGCTATATTAATATGCCCTGATCTTGACATATTTCTCTTTATTTTTCTTTTCCCTTGCTTCTTAGTGTTTCTTTTTCTAATATACATATTCTGGTCATGTTCAGGAACCCTGCGTGTCAGTTTCCTGATGTGTGGGATTTTCAGCTTTGATATGGCAGGATGAATTTTACTACTTTTCTGTATACCTTTGGCAAAAATTCCATCTCCTTCTCAAAATCTTTGCTGACAGTAGTCTCCCTCCTCATTAAATTCCTTTCTTCTGCAAAAAGTACAAATCTGGAGGAATCAATAAGTAAATGTCTTACATGAAACCAAGAAACATTTACACGTAAAAAAAAAGGTGTTTATGTCTGGCACTGTCTTATTAAGAGGAAGTCATTCCTTCTTTATAGTTGATTATACTGTTATCACTTACAGAAAATAAGACATGTCTTCTAGGTACTGATTGTCACACACATTTATACAAACACATAAAAGAATTAAAGTCCATAAACACCAAGAAAATAAAACTTCAATATTTCAGGGATGAAACTTTTCTATTATACATGCTGAAGAACCATGTGTATCGAATGATTAAAAAGCAATCTGGGTCTGTAGTAAAACTCAAACAAAGACTTTTGTGTCATTGCAGCACCCAAACTGTAACAATTGAGACATTTATCTTTCTGTTGTGCATTTTCTTGTCTATGTTAATCATTCTATACCTCTACACTTCTTTCCTAGTCTGTGTTTATGTACCTTCTAGTAAAATAATAAATTATGGGAAATTATGGTGAAATTAAAGTTTAACTATGAAAAGAATGAGAGCAGATGGTTAATATCAATCACTTGTAAGATAATATTCTGTGGCTGCTTATCAGTTAATTGTGAATAAATAGCAACCCATAAATCATTAATATTCAAACTACGTATTATAATGACTATTTCTTCCTCCTAAACTCAGTCCTGCACTTCAATGGAACTGCCTAAAATTGAATTTCCTGAAATCCACTTGAAATTGTGTTTCTGACTGCACTTTCTCAGTCTCAAGTCTGTACATTATGGCCTTCAGTTTGGCTTTTTGATAAGAATTTTCTGCAAAGAATTACACTTGGTAATATGAAGCAAAGACAAACTATTGGAGGCAACATTTGAAATGGTTGCTCTTTAGCCCTTCCATGCTTAGGCAAGTTTCAGTATTTTGTTATAAAAATAGCTAGGAAATTATTTTTTGACCTTGAATATGCTAGTTACAGAAAGAACAACACAGTGGCCATTAAACTATCAAATTTAAGTGAACCCCAATTAAACTTATAGTTTATTAGTTTCTTTACCTTAGAAGAAAGTCTATTCACATTTCTTTTACTGAATTCCTTTCAGAGCAATTTCACAAATACATTTCAACAGTCAGGTCATCAGAGTTTAATACAGAAAACAAAGTCTATGAAAATCTAAAGACTTATACATGATTTAAACTAACTTAATATTTGTCTAGAAAGACTGTGCTGACTTTCTTTCAGTGTGACATACATATATGTGCATAATACTCTCCTCTAAGCAAGCATGTTTAAAGGAGGAAATCTATTTGGCTCCTGGTTTCAGTTTCATCAGGCTATGGTGACATGGATCCATTTTTTCTGTACTTATGAAGAGGAAGAGCATCCTGAAATCATGGCAGGGAAAACATGGTGAATGAAAGCTACTTAGAACACATGATCTGAAGAATGAGGAAAGAGGGGCCCAGAAATGTGTAACCTTCAATGGACTACTACCACTGATCTAACTCTTTCAGGCAGATACTGTTCCTTGCTGTTTCCAAAGTTGCTAAAAGTCTTCTAGCATTAAGACCAGGGATTGCTTAAACTATGAATGTGGTTGGAACCCTCATGTTCAAATAAGTTCCCCAAATCACATTTGATTACTGCTGTTTAGCTGATGAAGGTTGAAGCCTAAAAGCTTCCTAGGAGACATTTTGATCGACACTAAAATAGAAACAATAATTCACTTTGAGGATTCTTTTATTTCTGCTTTTATATGTTTATGTGTGCGTTGAGGTGGTGGTATTACAGCCTGGACCAGAAAAAGCATATTCCCTAAAGAAGGATTTAGGCTTCTGTGTTTTGAATGAGAATGTTTAGACTCATATATTTACGTACTTAGTCCCCCCCTGCGTGAACAGTTTAGGAAGGATTAGGAGATGTGGTCATCATGCTTGGAAGAAGAGACACTATAGGTGAGTTTAGGGGTTGCAGAGGCCCAAACCAAACACCCTCTCCTGTCTCTCTTCTGGCTAGTGAAGATCAGGGTGTGGCACAATCAGCTACATCTCCAGCACAACAGCTGCGCTGCATACTTGCCTCAATGTGAGGATAATCTTCTTCTCCATGAGGATAATGGACTAAGTCCCTGAAACTGTTAACAGGGCTCCTGATCAAATGTTTCATTTAATAAGAATTCCTCTAACTCTGCATGATGTTTCCTCATAACAGAACACTATGAAAGAGGTCTTTGTGATATGTCTGTTGTGAGTACAGGGATTAGAACTGAAGTCTTCTGTGAAGTCAACAAATACTCTTAACCATTGGCGTTATCTCCAGTACCTACAAGGAATTATACCCGATTCTAAGTACTGTTCCATTTCAAAGTCAATACCTCCCAAGAAAGTTTTTTTTCCCTTAACCTACAAATATCCATAAGTAAGTTGACAATACATTTAGGCATGATATTAATGGCACAAATTATCTTATTTATTATTATTTTATTTTGTTACTTTAAAAATACCAATCCAAATTCCCACTTCCTCCCCTCCTCCCACTTCCCTCCCACTNCTTCCCTCCCACTCCCTCCACAAACCCTCCTCCCACCCCCTCCAATCTTAAGAGAGGGCAAGGCACCGTGCCCAGTGGGAAGTCGAAGGCCCTCCCAACTGCATCCAGGTTGATCATGGCATACATCCAAAGAGAATAGGGTCCCCAAAAGCCAGTACATGCAGTAGAGACAAATTCCAGTACCATTGTCATTGGCCCCTCAGTCTGCCCCAATTGTCAGCCACATTCAGAGAGACTAGTTTGATCCCATGCTCATTCATTACCAGTTCAGTTGGAGTTGGTGAGCTCCTATTGGCTCAGGCACATTGTCTCAATGGATCAACCCCTCATGGTCTTGATGTTCATGTTCTTCCTCCTTCCACTATTGAACTGAATCTTGGGAGCTCAGTCCAGTGCTCCAATGGGGGTCTCTATCTCTGTTTCCATATGTTGTTAGACAAAGGTTCGATGATGATATTTAAGACAATCATCATTCTGACTACAGGGCAAGACCAGTTCAGGCACCCTCTCTATTGCTTAGGGTTCTTAGCTGGGGTTATCCTTGTGGATTTCTGGGCATTTTTCTAGAGCCAGGTTTCTTGCTAACCCCAAAATGGCTCCCTCAATCAGAATATCTCTTTCCTTGCTCTCATTTCTGTCCTTCCTCCATCTCAACTATCCACTCTCCCCTCTGCTTCCTTCTACTCTCTGTCCCCATGCTCCTAAATTTTGACTGACAATCTTGTCTGCTTAAAATTTCCAGGAGGATCTATGTATGTTTTCCATTGGGTTGACCTTATTACTTAGCTTCTCTGGGATCATGAACTATGAGTGTTCTCTTTACTCCACATCCTCTCCAGAATGAGCTATCATTGGCGTTTTTGATTTTAGCCATCCTGACAGGTATAAGATAGTATCTCAAAGTGGTTTTGATTTGCATCTCCCTGATAGCTAAGGAAGTTAAACATGCCCTTAAGTATTTTTGACCATTTGAAATTCTTCTGTTGAGAATTCTCTGTTTAGTTCAGTACCCCATTTTTTAATTGGGTTAGTTAGAATTTTACTGTCTAATTTCTTGAGTTCTTTATGTGTTTTGAAGGTCAGTCCTTTGTCTGATGTGGGGTGGTACAAAATATATTTTAAGCACCTTGTAAAATATGTATTAATTATCTCTCTCTCTCCTCTCTCTCTCTCTCTCTCTCTCACACACACACAACACACATACACACACACTCATACACTGATGTGGGATGGTACAAAATATTTTAAGTACCTTGTAAAATATGTATTAAGTACCTCACGCACACACACGCACACACACACACACACACACACACACTCACACACAAATCCTCTCACAAACATAAACCTTTTAAGTTTCTTATGTGGCAAATTTAAACATGTATATAATGCATTCTATTACTCTCAACTTCCACCTTTCCTGACCTTGTCCCCACCATAAAACAATCAACTATCCTTTCAATGATGAATTTCTCTTTCTAATTGAATGACAGTGAATAGGGACTCATAGCAGTTCAAAGTACTGAGAATAAGTGAGAGTTGAATTCTCAACCATGTACAGAACATTTCTACCGTCCACACTAACGTTTAAGAAATATCATGGATGTGGGGGAAGAAAAATAGATAACAGCTAGAAGATAGGGAGAAAAGATTCCTTTCGGAGTATCACAGACATAATTATATACTAACATTAGCTGCAATTACCAGCAGAGGTTTGTAAAATGGGTTTGTCGAATATAAGGTATGATGGTGTTCAGCAAGCCCTGTTCACCACTGCAGAACAATTGCCTGCTGTTTGACTCTAAGTAATGGGAGGTGTTTGCCCTGTTTTGTGTACCCACTGGTTACTCATCCAGTCTCAAAAGCATAGTTGCTATATAAGGGACACACAGGTGTCCCTGATTAATTCAGTGTGAAGAAAAATGACACGAATCTAGGAAAGAAACTTATGGAGAGATTGGGTATTATAAGGATGGTAGAAAGAAAAAAAATACTTTTCAAGTGATGGCCATTTATCAACCTAAAATAAAGGAAACACTACCAACAGAAAATTATAACAGAAATATTTTATCTGTTACTGTTATTTCTAATATCTAAGTTCAATTATGGAATCAAAGATGAATTCAACTTATTAAAATTAGTAGAAAAGTTGGATAGAAATTAATGATAAAGCCAGAATAACAAAGCATTCTGTTTTATCTCTATTTAGAAAAACAAAACTTTCAAATCTATTAGTATTTCTAAGTTTATAACAAATGTAACAAAAAGTATGTTAAACTGTAGAAAGAATTATTTTTTTTAAATTATGGAATAGTTAAGTCTCAGGGATGTTCAGATTCAATGAGGAATCATTGATTTCAAGGTTAGTCATATTTAATTAGTATTTTCACACCTAATTTACAAGTATTTCCTTCATTAAAACAGTGTTCTGAGTAAACAGTGTTATGAAAGGGCAGGAGATAGCATCTTGAAGAATCAAAAGTTTTTGAAAAATTTGAACAGTTTCATGATTTGTAGATGAATGTTAAACGTTTCAGAATTGACAAGTTCTAATTATTTATATTCATTAAGATTTTGAGGGATTTTTTGTTGTTTCTTCAACTTTCTATTAAAAAGTAGATATTTTGATACAATGTATTCTGATTACAGTTAATCCTTCCCCAAATTCTCTTAGAAGTTCCCCACCCACCCAAATCCACACCTCTGCACCATTTCTTGTTCTCTCATTGAAAACATGCAGAAATATTTAAAACTACTAAAAGGAAGAAAAAAACAATATGAAAATAAAATAAAAACAAACAGAACAAAGCAACAATAACAATAAAATGAACAGGAAAAATGGTAGAGACAAAGACAAGATGAAATGAAAAACATTTAGAAATTTGGTTTACATGCCTTGAAAAATAGCTTATCATCAAATCTTAGTTTCTCTTTCTGTTGTTGTGACAACAAAGATAAAACCTCAACAAGAGAAACTCAGGGAAGGAAGTATTCACACAGGCCCACAGATTCAGGCAATAATTCATGAAGGCATTGAAATCAGAGAAGGTTCAGCAACCCATTTGCATGGCATCCACAGCATACAGGGAGATTGGGGAAAATGCTTGCACTGGACTCATTTTCTTCTTTTGATACAGTTCAAAATCTAAGGCAGGGAATGATGCCACTGTGCAAGGTGGCTTTCCATCTTTTTTCGGCTAGCCTAATTAAGATAATCCCCAACTGGCATGCCCAGAGGCTTTTGTGTTAGGTTATGTTTAGATCTCAACTTGAGATCTAAAGACACCTTTCCATTCACTATTGAATCATGACACAAAAAGAGTTGTTACATAAAATTTGTAGCAGCAGGGCTCTGGTTTGTATATGTCTTTCAGCATTTGATTTGGAATGTGTAAAATGTCCTGAGTCTTATCTATAACTACAACAACACAAAGCTAATGAAAGAATTAATTAGTTAATTAGCTAATATTACAATATATAAAGAACATGTTTTGTAGTGAGTTTCCTAAAAATGACCCCAGAGACTAAACCCAAATCCTATGACTCACAATGAGGTTCAATTTCAGTCAGCCTGAAGTCTGTTTTTTTTTTTATATATATATCCTTCAAAGAAGTAAGAAAAAGTTTATTGCTCTGGTTTTTGTCATTTTCATTATCTCATCCTTTATCTATTTATAAACCTCCTGTGATCAAGAATCCGGAACTCACCCAGTTTTATAAAATGAACTACTAGTGATTCTATTTCAATTAGAAGCCTATTAACATTCTCAGTGTTAAAAAAATAATGTTAGGAGTTTGTCTTTGAACTGAGGAAAAGCAACACAAAGTTGTGTCACCAAGTCCTGGTCTCATCAGTAAACACAGCTAGTTGGCAGTCACAGCCCAAGACTGTTCCAGTGACATAGCAAGTCACTTTCTCTCCTCTGAGTAAGAGAAACATTTATCCTCTTTGCTACCTAGTATCACACTGGAAAAGCTGAAATTCCACGATTGTGAGGGTGTTGTGGCAAAGTCTCTGATGCAAATTATAAAACCAGGTGCTATCAACAGATATAATGACACAGCCTAGAGGAATTTCTCTTATGGCAGAATGATTCTGCAAAAAGGTTATATCATACACAGTCTCTGATGCAAGTCACAGAGTTCAGCAAAGCAACTTGGTCATAAGGACATAAACCTCCCCTTCAAGAACTGAGACTGACTACATAATTTATGATATATGCTACGAAATGAAAATACACCAACCTTTAAATATAGTAAATATTTCAGAGCTGCACAGCCGCAGAGTGGAGTACTAAGAGAAACATCAGACTCTGCAAAGGATGAGGCACTATGTAATTGCACAGATCACACATTTGTGAATCAGTTTGACCATGGCCTACTAAAATTGTCCCATAATATGTGCCTTTTCCAGAAGATAAACAGTAGCCCTTGGGTATGAGCTTGATGATACTGGTTGTTTTGAAGAAGACCATGTAAGTGAAGGTAACCTTGCATATTGGGTAAAGAATGCTGATTTATATGCTTCCTATTAAAAAAAAAAACCCTAGTCTTTCTGTCTTTCTTACAAGGTAGAATTGATGGCTGGGGGGACTGTTGGGGCGGCCTGTCTGAAGGAAGTTTACCTGTTGCCTGGCAAGTGAAGCAAAGGCAGGTGAGGGAGGGTCCCAGTGTTTTTCTCAGCACCAAGGGAAAATAAAATGGGGGGCCTAGCTGGGTGAGTGATCACTCACCTCTTGGTATGCTCTGTGCAATTGTAGCCTGTGCTTCAGAGTTCCTCTGAGGTCAAGAGGATAGGCACGCTTGCATGGAAATATGACCTTTTTCATTCCAATTTGTATCCCCTTGATTTCCTTTTGTTGCCTTACTGCTCTTGCTAGAACTTCAAGTACTCCAACCAAACCTGCCTATGTCATATATCAATAATTAAAGTGGAGAAGAGAAAGGTTATTAATTTGAGGTTAGAGGACATAAGGAGGTTATAGAAAAGAAAGGAGGAGGGAAGAATGCAAATGATGCAAAACACATTACTTACATAATCAAATATCCAAAAAATATTTAAGTCAACATGATTGTCCTTTATTTCTAAATAAAATTTGGTAATACTGATGGGAGTAAAGGGACTAAAGCATAATTTGTATTGGGGTTTGTTGACAGAGGTTTTTGTCCCACCTGGTCCCACAGTATTTCAGCCCCAAAGAAACACACGGAGGTCTACATTAATTATAAAATGGTTGGCCTATTAGCTCAGGCTTCTTATTAACTCTTAAATCCTATATTAACCCCTAATTCTTGTCTGTATTAGCCATGTGGCTTGGTGCTTTTTATCAGCGAGGCATTCTTCTCGCCTCTGTATCTGGGTGATGACTGTAGGCTGATCATTCCTCTTCCCAGAAATCTCCTGTTCTGGTCACCCCCACCTCTGCTTCCTTCCTGATCTCCCTGCCCATACTTCCTGCCTAGCTACTGGACAATCTGAATTTTATTAAACCAATACAACATACAAATCTTAACAGGGTTTAAGACCATTGTCGCACAACATTGGGGCCTGGACATGACTCAAAACTTTTCAGAACCAGCCATTCCCATGTTAAATTCAGTTCAATAAATCCTGAATATAAATGCAACATAAAATTGTAATTTTTTTAAAAATTCATATTAAATAATGTTAGATTAATTTGTATCTTTTAAATTTCATATAAATATAGTGAAATATGATCTTCGTTTACTATATTATAGGCACACATTCATTACAGAATAATGAAACACGTTGTTTAGATATATTTATAAAATTTAAAAACTTTTTTAAATGGTACAAAAAATTGCTTTCGCTATTGCTTGTCTATTCCACAATTTGAATAACTTGTAATGACTTAATCATTCTTTAATATTGAAAACACATTCCAAAATAAAACCTCATTGAATTAATTGATTTTAATTTTCCTTTTATAATCACAGTAACAATTGTATTTTGTGATTTAAAAGTTTATTACTTTCTATTAATCTTAAAAACAATTTTACAATACAATGTACAAAACTATTTAATTCAGTTTGAAATAATTTAAAGTTGTCTATTCTTCATCAAGAATAAAACAATATGAAATGCTGCTTGATTACTTGAATACATCATGCATACTGTTATGCAGTATTCAGAGATCCAACAAGTTGTACATCAGACATATTCTGAATTCTTTCCTTAATGTGAAATAACTTTTTCTCTCTCAAATAACAAACTCCTGTTTGATTGCTTTCTTTTTGAGAGCATACTGAATTAACTGTTTCAGATTTAGAATTGTCAGGTCTATTTAGTCTGAAAGAATACCTCCTAAAGTTTAAGATTCTTTAAATCAAGAAATACTATTAATGATGGTACAATGAGATTTTACACTTTTCTTCCAAATTGCAAAAACAATACACTTTGAGGTCTCAACCTATGTAACTTCACAGGGAAAAAAAAAGTAAAAGAACTAACTATAAGCCTACTTTTTTAGGTTTGAGTGAATAGGAGGAAGGCATTGTCAATATCAATAGAGAAACACAGTTAATAACACATGAAGAATTTTATTTCCCACTCTCTAAGCCATACAGTGAAACAAGTGAGAAAAATCTCTGAAATGATTTTCAATAAAAGCAAATCACTTAACTTTTAAACATACTATTATTAGCAAGATACACTTATTCACTTTGCATGTGACCTCCTTTTTAGCGTATATCATTCTTTAATTAAGCTTTGTATATTTATATTTTTTAATATTGCACATAATTATTCTATGATAGTAAGTGTTGATGCTCATTGTTTTGTTTCTATATGAGATTATATTACATTGCTTCCTTAACTTTATATTAAGTCTGGGATACAAACAAGAAAGAACTCTATTCCTTTATTACATATGGCATAAGGTTTTTTTTTCTATTAGATTTTTTAAGGAAAGTTGACTCAAGAGGAAAACAAATAATTCAACCAATTTTTGAAAACACGTGCTGCAATAATGTAAACAAAGATACTAAAACTTCAAGTGAAGTACAATGTCTGAAATGCTCAAAAACCTTTATGTTATAAATTGCCAGTTAAAATTAAAATTTTTGTTGAATTTATTCTATATTTTACTCTAAGCTCACGACCAACATAAGTAACCAAAATACAATGCAAATACACAGCATAAATATGTATATATTTTTATTTATTCAAAACATTGACAGTGCTATATTAAAAAGGCCATCTGGATAGAATACAATTATTATTTTGGCAGATATTTGTTTAGAACCACATTTAAACATCTTTTTTCTTATCTGACATGAATGAATAATATCACAGGAAATTACTTGGAATTTCAAAATTGTAATGGTTCATAAATATGAACTCCATTCCTCACCCTGCTTGGAAGGGATTAACTAGGTACTTGTTAACATTTTAAATGTTTTTCTTATAGGTACATAAAAAGAAACATGCCCAGTTATAACTATAGAGTTGAACACACCATCATCATAATTTCTGCTGCAGTCCTCCATGTCAGTCGGCTGTCTTGGAAGTCAGTGACACTTCCCCTGCATGCTCAACTGATTTCATAAACACTAATGACTGTACAGAAGTACCGACTCTCCATACTCATGATGCTGGCCCTTCTGAGTGCACCAGATTGTCACTGCATGTTTTGGCATACTCAGTATGTCAAATCTCTGCTGGGCTTGCTCAAGAGTAGACCAAGGCTCATACTCAACATATGGTGACAAACAGAACTTTCAAAGCAGTGCAATGGAAAGGAAAACATACTGTCTCTGATTCTGCCTGATTTCCCATGAATTTCTATTATGAGTCTTAGGGCTGTGATTACCTTATGACTAAGGCAAACCATTTATTTACACTGCACATATTTTTAAATGTTTAGGATGTCTTATGGTTAGCCATCAGATAATTTGTGATCTTTAAATTTGTTAAGTCTACTTGTTATAGGCATAGTAAAATTCATTTTAATTTGAACATGATTAGAACTGAATGTCATGACAAAATCCTTATGTTTAGCTATTCAGAGCTAAGGCAAGAGGTCACATGAAGAAAATATGTTATGAATCTTGATAAAATATCAAGACACCATTTTAATAAATAAAAAATAAAATAAAATAAATTTATATTAAAAATTCACTATGTGATATCATAGATGATTAAATATTACTAGCAAGCTACTATTGGAAAGTATTTTATTTTGTTTATGCTTAAAAATCCAAAGATAGTATTAAAGCCTACCAAGATTTAATATAGTTAAATGGTATTCTAAAGGTTATTAATAACAGATAAGTATTAATATTACAGGTTAAATCATCAAGTTCAAGAATTACATCTCTTGAGCCAGAAAGGTTGGAGCAAACATTTTGCTCATAACACACAAGACTCAGAGGCAGGTTGTTCTTTGGGAAGTCAAAGTCAATCTGTTCTACACAGAGAAAACAGCAATACAGTGAATACAGAATTCAGCAACACAGGGAAAACTTACCATAAATCAATAAATAAATCATTTCAAAAGATAGCAACTGAATAATTCTTCAATCATTTTACAAGCATTTCTTTATATTTTCATATCTAGATATAGTTAGGAAACAGTGGTTGAGTCATAAACACTTCCCTCATGGTTTACTCCATCTTCTTTCCATGATGGAACAAATCAGCAGGTGCAGATGAACAGGGAAATACCTTCTTTGGGAATACAACTCTTCTGTTAAGGGAATCATAATTTGTAAACAGACCATACTGTAGCAGAAGGTAATTCCCATTTCAAATGTTGGGTTTAAAGTAAATGAGAACAAAATAACGAGCAATAAAGCAAGGAAACAAACAAACAAATAAAAAACACAAAGGATGTTTGAATAAACCACATAATAGCCTACATTTTTACATCAGTTTTGTCTATCTGCATATTTATATATGTGTCTGTCTATCTGTCTGTGTGTCAGTTTCTGTCTCTTTCATGTGCTTATACACATGTGTGTTTTACTGAACACAAGGGATAATAATCTTCCAAGAAGTTATATAGGGAGCCATTTTAGGGTTGGCAAGAGTCTTGCTTGACTCTAGAGGGGTTCCCAGGTGTCCAAGGAGATGTCCCCAGCTTGTTCCTTGGGCAGCTGAGGAGAG